>PVKY010002405.1:0-25806 GCA_004027775.1 Bradypus variegatus | reverse complement strand
TGGCGATGTGACCCAACTGTGGGTAATACCTTTGATTAGATTATTTCCATGGAGGTGTGGCCCTGCCCATTCAACGTGAGTCTTGATTTAATCACTGGAGTACTTTAAAAGAGAGTCACACATGCCCAGATGCTTGCTGACGCTGACGCTTAGACATCTTGGAGTTGCAGACCCCTGATATTAGCTGCAGCCAAGAGGGACATTTTGGAGATGTCCACTGAAAGCAGACTTTTGCTGACATTCTGGAGATGCTAGCCCAGTGTTTGCTCCGGAGAAGCTGAGAGAGGACAAAACACCCCAAGAGCAACATTTTGAAGAATGCACAGGAGCTGAGAGAGGAGCTGGAACACAACCCGGGATCAGCAGACACCAGCCACGTGCCTTCCCAGCTAACAGAGGTTTTCCGGACGCCATTGGCCTTCCTTCGGTAAAGGTATACTCATGTTGACGACTTAATTAGGACATTTTCATGGCCTTCGGGCTGTAAATTTGTAATGAAATAACCCCCCTTTATAAAAGCCAATCCATTTCTGGCATTTTGCTTAACAGCAGCATTAGCAAACTGAAACACTTTGTATTTGTTTCTTACTGTTGCTGTAACAAATTACCACAAACTGAGTGGCTTGAAACAACACAAATGCATTATTTTACAGGTCTGCAGGTTACAAGTACAAAATGGGTCTCACTGGGCTAACATCAAGGGGTCATCAGGGCCTCATTCCCTCCAGAGGCTCTCAGGGAGAATCCATTTCCTTACCTTTTCCAGTTTCTAGAGGTTGTGCACATCCTTGGTTTATGACCCATTCCTCCATCTTCAAAGCCAGCAGCATAGCATCTTCAAATCTCTCTCTGATTCTGAAATTCTGTTTCCATCTCCCACTTATAAGGGTCCTTCTAATTACATTGGGCCCACCCAGATAATCCAGAATAATCTCCCTACTTTAAAGTCTGCTGATCAGTAACCTTAACATCATCTGCTACCTGAATTCCTTCTTACCATATAACATAACATAGTCAGAGGTTCCAGAGGTTAGAATACGGACCTCTTTGGGGTGACAATATTCTGCTTACCAGAAATCTCAAAAACATTATGTTGCATGAAAGAATAAGACATAAGAGAATACATATGATAAGAATCCATTTGTGTGGAGAACAAGCAAAACTAATATATGGTGATAGAAATCAGAATACTATGGGGGGTTGGGGATTGACTAGAAAATTAGCAGGAGGGATTGTTCTAGGGCATAACAACATTATTCATCTTGATAGGAATGTGGGAAACGTGGACATGGTCACCTGGAAAAACTCTTCAAACAATGCATTTAACATTTAGGCATTTCTCTGTATACAAATTATACTTCCATTTTTAAAAAAGGAGTCTTTAATATTTACTGTTAACTGATACTTTGAGAATTTGCTTTCAAATAATTCAGAAATGGAGAAGTGGGTGTGGGGTATAGATAAAGAAATTCTAGCCATGAGTTAGTAACTAGTGAAGCTTGGTGATAGGCACATGGGGGTTCTTTATACTATTCTGTCTACTTTAAAATATGTTTAAATTTGTAATTTGTAAAATAAAGATACGTTTAAAATATGTTATATTTGTATTAAAAAGGAGGAAAAGCAAAAACATTGTGAATTTTGTCCTCAGTACTGTTAAGTTGAAAACAGACTCTGAAAAACCAAGGTGCAGAGTAAGTTTATTGAGCAAGGTAGCACGCATGGGAGCAAAACTAAAAAGAAGTTACTGCTAAAAGAAAAGTGGTGAGGAAATAGTTTATATACCTGCTAAGAACAAAGAATGGGTATGTGGGAATGGTAAGTGGGGGGCAAGGGGGACATGAGCTATGTGAGTTGTCTGGGGCAGGGTGTCCTTTGGTACCATAAATATGCAAAAGCTGCCCAGGCAGAATGTTTGTGTAGGAAGGGGTCTATTTGGTGAGCATGAGCAGACTTGCTGGTGTCAACATGACTTATTTATCACAGTTCCTCCTTTCCCATGGAGGCAGGGGTCTTAATTAGCACTGCAAGAGATCTTTGGCATGTCAACCTGCCTCAGTTGGTTTTTGTTTCTTCTTTGTAGTCTCCTGAGTAAAATGGGAGTTTAAGAATTAGTAAAGCTATAATTCTGTAACAACTTCACAGTACAGACCCAAACACTTATTCATGGAAAAACAAATATTAATGTCAATGATCCAGATGATATTGTTCAGTGACATAAAACAGATTTATTTTTCATTCCTTTGATCTCCACATAACCTGAATCTGCCACTTTGGGTTTTCATACATGAAACATGAAATAAGAATATGTTAAATGTGAAATAAGAAGTTATTTAGCCAAAAAGTTAATAATGAAAAGAAATAATGCCCTCAAATAATGAGATAATTGAGTTTTAAAAAATGACATTCCAATGTTCAATACTGAACGATTGCCTCAGTGCTTCCTTATAATTCAATTGTTATTGAAATGCCTATTGTTTGCTCAAAATACAGGAACAAAGTCACCCAGATGCAAAGGAACTAGAATAGACACTGTTTATTTAATTAATAATGTGCATTGTTTATTTAAGCAATAATGTGTATCATTTATTTAATTAATTTGTTTGCTTTTATTGCATTCCCAAATAGCTGTTTGGCCTTTTGTTTTATATGCAGCAAGGTCTTTGCTTGATGGGAACCTGAGATTAAGATTGAGTAGGGGCAGGGAGGGGAGGAGGGTAAAGAATGAAACATTGAGATTAAATCTTCATGTGTAAAAGTATATTTGTGCTGCTTTTGAATAGTAGATGATTTGCTATTTTTTAACTTTTGAGGAAAGATTACTTTTTGGTATGTAAAAAAAAAAAGGCTTCTCCCACTCATTTCTATTTTCTGTTCTGTGTACTTTAACCTCCAGCAATGACCTGGGTTCGTGGGGACGATGACAGCTATTTTCATGTAGTGACCTCTGGAAGGAAATGCCCCTACCTCTACCTCCCGCAAACATAGTAAGTGGTGAAAGCCAGTCAACAGTAACTTTTTTTGGTAATTATACTTCTTATATGAACATTTCACAAGTAGAAGATGCCTTAATTTAAGTCTTAGTTTTATAAATGTCCTTCAATTTACACCAGGTTATGAGGAGGAAGCATAAAAGCACACAAAGGGCTGGTTTTTGTTTTGCAGCAAGTATGCAAGGCTCCAATGTGATGAGCAAACACATTTACAATTCACATTGTATCTCATCTGTCAACAAACACCACATTTTCTATTTTTAACTGATTGTGTTTTAAAAGTTGTGTAATATATTATTTCCTATGCAATGAACTGAAATCTAGGATTTACAATAGGCTGATGAGATTCAGTGCATCAAGATAATATTCACAGAGCTCCATAGCAATTAAAGATAGAGTACATTTTGTTTTAGTTTATCATTTCCTCAAAAAAGAAGACAGATGAATCTGAGAAAGTAAAGCAAAAAGGAATTTTTAAAAAGCTAAAGAAACTATGTGGTTAATAATATCATGATGTCTCTGGCTCTTGTAAGTTTTTTGTTTTTTTTAAAGACAACTTTATACTGCAGGGGTTCCCAACTTTAGTGTAAATAGGAATTTGCTGTTTATTTTCCTCTGAAAGTCTTGAGACCACGGAGGAAGAACTGCATCACCCAGGCACCACCTCCTCCCCACTAGGCCTTAACCCAGAGGTCTCCCTTCTTTTTATTTCCGGAAGAAGGAGAGGGAGGGGCTGATTGCTCCCTAGTCACTGGCGTCCCTTTGCTCTCCACCCTCTCTTGCCCACAGAGTGGCTGAACCTCTGCATAGAGTTTCACCTATTTGAAACCTGCAGCTTCTCCAAGACTCATGGCTCACTTCCCTGGTGGTTGCCACCTGAAACACCTCCACAACAGACCCCTTCCCTGAAGGGTACACACTCCCAAAGTTTTGATGTTATGAAGTTTTGGATTTTCTCCCCAGAATTCTGCCACTAAAATTACTCCAAGTCTCCAAACTTCCAGTTACAAGTTTCTATTTTGCCAGGAAAGGGAATTCTGATTGGCTTATCCTGCATTAAGATTCTCCTGAATCTGAACATGAATGTAATAAAATGTATTAATAGTATAAAGGACAAAAAACACATATCATCTGAATAGACACCAAAAAAGATTTGACAAATCCAACACCTTTTCATGATAAACATGCTCAATAAACTAGGAATAGAAGGGAACTTCCTCAATCTGATAAAGGGCATCTATGAAAATCCCAGAGCAAACATAATATTTAATGGTGAAAGATCAGGAATAAGACAAGGGTGTCCACCTTCTCCATGTCTATTCAATATTGTACTGGAGGTCTTAGTGAGAGCAATTTGCAAGAAAAAGAAATAGAAGATATCCAGATTGGAAAAGAAGAAATGAATATGTCTATTTGAAGATGACATGATATTTTATAAAGAAAATTCTAAGGAATTAATTTTCAAAACTATTGAAATCAATAAACGAGTTCAACAAGGTTGTAGGACACAAGAGCAATATATAAATGTCATTTGTATTTCTATAGCAACATATAAATATCATTGTATTTCTATATATTAGCTATTAAAATGCAAAAATTAAGGAAACTCCCATTTACAATAGCATCAAAAATAATAAAACATAAAAATTTAACATCTTTATGTTATGTTGCAGATGTTCTCACAAACGTTGAGGACTGGTGGTTTGATGTGCCGAGCCCTCTATCACAGGACTTGCTCTCATAAAAATCGTCACTGCAAAGGAGAGGGTAAACCTGCTTATAATTGTGCCTAAAAGTCTCCCCTTGAGTGCCTCTTTGTTGCTTCTTGGAATGGTCTTCCCCCAGATATCTATAAGGCTCATTCCCTCACTTTCCCCAGCTCTCTGCTCAAGGATCACCTTCCCTGACCAGAGAGCCCTTTCTAAAACAGTATCCCCTGCACCTGATGTTCTCTATCCTTCTTACTCTTCTTCATTTTTCTTCATAGAACTTACATATTTATTTTTTCTGTGCTTATTGCTGCCCAGGAGAAAGTAAGCTCCTCATATGAGGGCAGGGTGTTTATGTTTTATTCTTCCATTTTTGTTTCTTCAGTGTCTATATCATTGAGATTCTCAGGAACATTCAATAACTATCTGTTGAATTAGTGAATGACTAATCATTTTTAAACCATGACTGCTAAGTAATGCAAAGTTGGTGATTTGTGCCATTAGTTCACAAGAGAGTCTCCCTGTCATTGAAGCTTATGCCTTATGAAAATCCCAACTGAGGAATTCCTCTTGACAAGCCAAACCAAATGTTTTTCAAGACAGAATTAAGTGTTTTTTTCTTCCTGAACTGCAGTAACTTTATATTTGAGGTGATGGAATAAAAATTTCTGGACCTTCCACTGTGTTTTTAAAAAGTCCATTTGTTAATTGAAATATGAGGAAATGTGGTCTTTTTTATTAATTTTTTCTTTCTAAATGACTATTTAAATACAGATAACACTACACAGGGCAAACTGGAGAAGCAGGTTCTGCCACCCTACCCAATTCACCTGTTACCTGATATCTCCTTTCAGATGGCAGAAGCAGCAATGGTGTAACAGGCTTGGAAACATGCCCAAGCTGAGCTCCCAAATACAAGAAATAGCCCCCATGTTGAGAACTGTAGAGGCTGGAGACAAATCACCAGTTGACATATGCCATTCACCTAATTTCAAAACAGGTTAGTAATAGGAATCCCAGACAAAAGGGAACAGAGGAAAAGCCAGATATGAGGGGCTATATAACATGTAAGTTTTCTTTGAAGATCAGGCCAAGAAATGTAACACATGAATGTGTACCCAGTTTTACCCATGGAATTTGAATCAATAAAATTTCACTTTTAACAACATTCCCACTCAGTTTCTGGCAAAAAGTGTGAACACTCCCTCACGTGATATATGCCATTTTTTTTAAAACAAAATTTGATTTTCAGGTGACTATTCTGTTTGCACAAATAAAACTGTATATATAATTGATACAGATATTTATCATAAATCTTACAAAATTATATGAATGATCATTACAAACAAATGTGTTTGTTGTTGGTAGCCCATAGTCCTTGACAACCTGTATTCTTCTCTACTTTATTGCCCCAAGGCAACCGTTTAGGTTACTTCTGATTTTTCATCCTGGCAGTTGGAAACAGTTTTCAATAGTAACAAAATTAGGTGTCCTTCCAGTCCTGTGGGAAGTTCTATGATGTACTGAAATATTCACCCAGAGACCTGACTCCTGAATCTCTAACTGACCATGGGAGTGACTGGAAGTTTCCACAGTGCTTACTATTGTGGAAAATCAACCTCTCCAAACCATCCTTTTCTTATTTATAAAACTAGGGCATTATATTATTATAAAAGTAAAGAAGTAGTTTTCAAGTCCTTCCAGCTCTAAAGATACATAATTCAAAGCTCTCAAAATAAATACTTTAAAAATGACTGTGGCTCTCTCTCTCTCTCTCTCTCTCTGAAAAGAGGAAAAGAGGAGGTACTATATAATATTTTGTACCAGAACTTCAAATGTAGCAGTAGTATCACCATATTTTTGTTCCTGAAAAAATTAGTTCCAGGGTAGCATTTGCCCTGCAGGGGAAGTTCTTCTGAAAAGCCAGGTTCAGGAAACAATTCCAGCTACCCCCCGCTCGGCCGCCAGGGACTTCAGCAGGGATACAGGGCAGTATTTCGGAAGACTTCATCCCAGGTCAGCTGGGGACCCAGCGGAATTTGTAACCCCCGTTGGCTGTCCGGATAGTGAAGGCGTTGCCCTGGGGGAAGGCGAGGGTGCGGATGGTGCTGTGGCTGCGAATAGGGGTGCTGAAGGAGCCACCCTCCTCCAGCTCACTGTGGCTCAGGTTCAGCGCGCTCCGGCTGCAGTCGGTGCGCAACCCTCGGAACGAGCCGTGCAGGTTCCCAGGCCGATCGTCCGTGCTCGCGAGCTCCGACTGCAGCCGGGGCCTCTTGGAATCGCGGATCTGCAGAGCTTCGTCACAGCGCTCGGAAATCTCCCTCAGGATGGCATCCACTTCGGTACAATTCTGTCCCGCAGCGCTGAATAGTTCCTCTAAGCTCCTTTTGGCCGTTGCCTTGAGCAGGAAGGGCTCAGCCTCTGCCCCGCAGTCCCGGGACTGCGTGATCATCAGTTTCTGCGAAAGATGGAGAGGAGGCGCAGTGGAGTGTGCGAGGAGGACAACCCCGGCAGGAAGCGCAAAGGAGACCTGAAGGCACAAAGCACCTCGCAGACTCTGCGCGACTCAGAGAACCCCTGCAAGTGGTCCAGAGAACTCCCGGCCGTCTTCCTGCTTCTCCCTTCCCTCCCCCTACCCCCACCGGGATCCCTCTCTGAGAGTCGGGTGGGAGGTGCACAGGAATTGTTCAGATGTCCCGCAGTTTCCCGCTTGCCAGCGTCCTACTTACATCCAGCACGGAGGCCAGGTGCCGGGTCCGGCTGGCGAGTTCCTTCAGCTGCACGTTCCGCTCCTTGAGCGAGGCGATCTCCTCCTGCTTCTGAGTCAGCGTCACGTGCAGCTGCAAGGAGTGGAGACCCGTTTTCACAGTCAGGCGACTGCACTCGGTGGTCTCCTCTGCATATTGTGCATGAATTAAACCCAGATCCTAATGTCTCATCGGGAACTGGGGAGCCAAAGGCATTTGCATGGTGAGAATAATAATAATTTGCTTCATTTGACTTTTTAAAAAAATAGATATATACAAGTCACTTCGATAAAATCTATCTCAATTAATCCTCAGTGTAGAGTGGTGTGGAGACTACTGACCTGGGCAACTGGCAGATCTAGGTTCTAATCTGGCTTTGCCTCTTTGGATTTGAAGTTCAACCTTCCTATATATCTCAGTTTCCTTATCTGTAAAATGGGGCTGTTACCTACCTCAATAGTTGATTGTGAGTGTAAGAGGAGAAGATAAATTAAGTACACAGAAAGCTCTCAAATATTGGCGGCCTTTTAAAAATCCGGTGGGATAGGATTATTTCCATTTAATGAAGTGGATACTGAGGTGGAGCCATTGGGCAAAGCAGATACTATATCGCTACCCCATCTACTGGTTTGACAGCCACAGGGGGTCATCCACGCCCTTGCATACCCTTGTAACCCACTTCCGCCGTGAGTTCGGTCTATACCCCAGCCCCGGCCCCAGGTTTCCTGGCTGCCAGCTCATGTCCCTACTTGGTTATTCTCGACGAGCGCGTCCCCCAAAGCCTTCTGGTTCTGGTCGGCCACCTCCTTCCAGTATTGCTCCGGCGGAGTCACGTCTGGAAGGTGCAGCGGCGGTGACGACAGGGCACGCGGGTCCAGCGGCGGGGAAAGGCAGGACCCGAACGGGGACACGTCGCAGGGCGAGAATGGGAAGTCTCCGCCGGCCAGGGGGGGCGACATCAAGGAGGACGAGTCTAGGGGAATATGCAGGAGCGGGGTTTGCAGTCTCCGACCGGTGCCAGCCAGAGAGGCAAAATACCACGCCGGGTGTCGGGTTTACGTGAAGGCTTTTCCTTATTAAGCAGAGCGCCCCGCACACCGCAAACTCTACGATTCCCAGATCCTTCCTGATATTCTGTACGTATACAACAAATGCTCAGTCTGTGCCTATTGAGTCAACCTAAACTGAACTGAATCTCCAGGTGGCCAGGGCAAACCTACCTGCGCCTGGAATAGTCACACTTGGCCTTCGCTCCTCCCCGCAGTCCCATCATTCAACCTCTCCCCCACCTATCACAGAGTGGGGCTCCCTCTCCTAGAACTCACACCGCAAACCAAGAAAGTGTTATAGATCCAGCGATTCGTCTTCTCCATCAGGAAGGGAGGGCCACAACTATGAGAAAGCCTGACTCTTCGAGGAGCTGCTGGCAAGTCGTCGACAGCTGGCTGATTTATTACCATTCACGAACACGAAATCTGGTTTTGAGGTGGAGGACACCCCCGCCGAGCTTAACTGCAAGGACACTGCACTTGCCTGCAATGAGTTCATCCACCGCGTCTCTGAATTCCTGCAGATGGAAGTCCGTATCCGTTTGCAGAGAATGGTTCTGAAAGAAACCAGAGATGTAAACCGGCTAAATGTCCAGCCAGGAACACTTGTTAGACAGCAGGAGTCCTCGTAGACTGTGCACACTCACGTTAGCAGCCGAGCCGCGTACTTGCAAATCAAAAGCCCCATCAGGGACGCGGGACCCTGCAAGCTTGCACCTCCATGGTGAGGACCCGAACACAGGGAGCGGACACCCGGTCCGCGACGCTTCAGCCCGCGGCACCCACAGGGCGCTGAGCCAGTGCGTGGCTCTGTGTCCCGCCGCAGTCCTTCCACGCGCCGCGCAGTGGCCCCGCGCCAGCGCCGGGTTTCAAACAGCTCCGCAGGGGCCCACGCGCCGCTTCAACGGTTTGTCACCAGCCACCCGGCTACTGACGTGTGGCCGGGCGCGTTCCTCTCCGCCTGCAGAATCTTAACCCGGCCTTACCCGGGCCGGCCAATGGGCCACCGCCCTAAGAGCAGACGCCCAGCGCCAACCCCCCAGTCTTTCGTCCCAAGACCCCATAGGGTGTAACGTCCTCCAAGCAGCAATTTGAGGCCGCTTTTCCCGTCGACGCTGACGCTGACACACACACACACACCGTCTCCCAACATAAAGAAAAGGAAGGGTAGGCTATGATTTGAGGCGTCAAGTTTGCATTTTCCATAGCAGTAGGCATGGCACCTATTGCTCCTTTCAGTTTCTCAAAAAGACAGAATTGACTTTTCCCATACAACCTGATGTGCTTTCAACATCTCGAACTGGACACTTTCCTGTTATGTGCCGGGGTACATGAGTGGAGAAAAAATAATAAGGGGCCATCAGCACAGGAAAACCTTTTATCCCCTTAATTTGTGCACATTTAACGTTGACAAGGCCCTTTTACATACAATCTCTGTTAATCCTCACCCCAATGGTGGGAAGCCAGCAGGGCTGGGAAGTGACTCCTCTTCCTTGTTGGAGAATCTGAAGCTCAGGGAAGTTGAATTGCCCAAAGTCACCCAGGTAGGAAATGGTGAAATCGCAGCTCCTGCCCAAGAAGGTTGGTGCCAATTTCAATCCTCTTTCCTCTATACCTCACTGCTTCTGGTGCTTATCTCCATCTTAGGAAAGCCAGACTTCCAGCAAAGACAGTGCTAGAAAGAAGAAACGAGTCTCCCAAAGGATGTGGTGTGAGGGATTCACCCAATGCTCTCATCAGAAATACCTATTCTACAGTCTCCAGGGACATTCATTGTTACTGATTCATTACTTTCTGTTAATTATACTCATCTACCACAGCCCTCTCTGAGAAGAGGAGCTTGTTCTGATCCTAACTTCAGTGACTGATCAAGTTTATCAGCTTCCCTCAGAGATGAGATTCAAGCAGGGAGGCCCCTGGCACCACTTGGGAACTGAGGCTATTAGGGGCTTATAAAGGAAGGGCTGAGGGCCTCCAGACAAAATCCTGAAGCTAAGTTCTGCCCTGGCTAAAGGGTCAGAAATAAGACTCATTCTCTAAGGTTTCCCTCTCAGAAGATATTTGGGAAAACACCTTACCATGAGGAACTGGGGCCCAGAAAATGCTTCCTTCTATGCTATCTCCTATTCGGACACATTATGGACCTCAAACATTTCTGGAGCATTTCCTCTCTCCTTCTACCTTCCCAAGCAGGAAGGGGGCTGGGACATGTGATCAGGTTGTGCCCTGGCCAGAGGTGCCCCCGGGGGCTCTTTCCTTAGCAGCTTCCCCCTCTGCACTAGCTGTGGCTTCCACAGGAAAAATCCTGGAATTTTTGGTCCATGTGCTGTAAGCTCTGTCAGTTAAAAGATGCTCAGGCATTGTCTTTCCTTATCTGAGCATCTAGATCTAAAGAGTAATAAAGTGGCCTCTGCAGAGCAACGCCCACTCCCACCTCAGGTTTTAACAATCTCTGCTTCCTACACCGAGGCCCTAAGAGGTCTTTGGCCCTGGGGAAACCTGGGAAGCTTTGCTCCACCACCACCCCAGCTTCAGGAAGTGGTCACAGTTTCTGGAGAATTCTGTGCTGGGCCTATCCCCATGGACCTCATGGCTCCAGGATCTGCTGCCAGGAAGCAGGAACTGGCACTCTTTCTGTGGATCGCATCTAGTTAAGACCTCCCATCCCTCTGGGCCCTTCATATCCCAGGGATGAGCCAGACTGTCAATCCTAGCAAGTAGTGAAGTGGGATGGAAGTAAGAAGACAGGTTTGGGGAAAAGGGAAAAAAAACAAATGCCTCTTTGCCCCATTAGATTAAGTTACCAGAGCCTTTTGAGGAGGAAGAAAGGGGCTTTTAAAAAGTGCTCAACTGCTGAATGGCTCTTGTGCAGAAGAACGTTTTCTGTCAGATTTCAGCCAGAGTCCTTTGAATACCTTTCTACTTCCCTCAAGTGCAACTCTCTTCCTTTTTTTCCAGTCTTGTGTGAGAAGTTATCCACCGACTTCCACTCCTCTCAGATGCCCACAGAATGAAAATGGCTGTGAGCCGGGAAGGGGTGTGAGGAGAACAGACAGGACACGCATCAGGTGCTCCCACCCACCCACCTGATCCCTCAGTGCATAACCTCCGCACTTTCTTGTCACAGCTCCAGGGAACAGTAGATGGTGGGGGACCCGAGGGACCCGTCCAGCAGAGGAGCCTTCCAGGTGAGCCCTTCTGTCCCGAGCTGGTCAGAAGAGCTCGGGGAAAGTGGCTCTAGTTACATAGTAGGAGGGAGGAGGAATTTTGGGCCCCCGAGCTCAGGTAGCCGCACGACGCCTCCCCCCAGCAACCGGATGTGCCTGTGCTCCTTGCCGGCTAGTTGCGGAAACAAACCCACTCTTCCAGAGTGCAGGTTCGGTCTACCGGAGACCGCCAGGTTCCATGAGGAAAAAGAGGAGGTACCTGCGAGGCGGCAGGGTCACCACTAGGCGGCGCGTCGGACCCGAGTAGCGAGGAGCAGTCTGCCAGGTCCTGGAGGTCTATGGTGGTGAGGGCTGCACGGGGAAACCAGGAGACACGCGCCGGACGAACACTGAGCCTCCCCGCCAGTGCTAGCCTCTGAGACCCACGCCACAACGTCGGAGTGCGGGGGAGAGAACCTAGTCCGAGCGGCGCGCCGCACCTCCCCGCGCGAGGAACCCGAGGGGGCGCGCGGGGAACATGGGGGCTCACCTGGTAGCACAGGGGGCTCCGGGTCCAGGGGGTCCGTATATATAGACACCGGGCTCCCGCCGCTGCAGCCAGGAAAAAACTTCTGCGGAGGCGCGAACTAGCCAGGCACAGAAACGGCGAGCTAAGGTCAACCCTCCGGTTCCGCAGCGCGTAGACCCCGCCCGGCCCTGGCCCCCGGCCCCACCTTCCTCTCCAGCTTCCCCAGCTTGCCGAGGGTCCGTCCGGGCAGATCCAGCATCCTGTTGGGGCAGATGCTGTCGAAGGCCCGGCGTCCCGCCGCGCCGCTCCCGCGCGCCTGCATCCTGCCTCGGGGCCCGCTTCTACCCGGGAACCTCGCGCCTACATTCGGAGACGGCAGGTCGGGCTGGGACGGCGACTCAGCCTGCGCTTCGCTGGGCACCTGCAGGCTCAGAAGCCGGCCTTAGGTCGGCTTGGGCGCGTGGCTGGGGAGGAGCCGAGGGGCGGTAGAGGAGGTGCGGAGAGGAGGGGCAGGATCGCCGCGCAGGAGGGGCGGCTCGCGCCCGAGCGCCAGAGGTGGCGCCTTTAGCCTGGGACAATCTGCGCTCGGGCGGAGGCGTCAAACCCAACCTGGCAACGTAGCTTTTCCGGGAACCCGGAGCACGGGGCCCGGGCCCCGGCGCGCGAGCGCCTTTTCGGCGAGCTTTGGCGCTGCCGCCTCCCGGCCGCGCCAAGTAGGAGGGAGGGAAATAGAGGCGGCTGAGTCCCACGAGTCCTTAAATCTTACCGCCTTGTCCCTTTTCTTCAGCGGGGGATGGACAAGTTAATTACTCTTACTTCCTCTTCCCATCCTAGCCCCACCAAGACACTAAAGGAAGAATGGCACTCGCCAAAATCAGACTCGGGCATTTGCTCTGCCCTGCAGGATTTGCAGAACAGCCCCCAGAATACAGAACCCCCTTCCCCCAAGACTGGGGAGCAGTCCAGCTCTTGCCTCGCTAACTTCCAATTTTGTCTCTTGGCCTGATGCCTGGAGCATAGCCCCCATCCCCATCACTTTCCCGGGCAGCAGCGCTTGAGCACAGCGTATAAGGGGGAGGGGTGGTAATTAAGAAAAAGTGACATCCAAAAACTCTCCTCTGGTTTCTGAAAACGTCCCAAATAACCTAAAGCCCCCGTCTCCCACCCCACTCCCTTGTGGCCGTTTTTCTCGCTCTGAACAGCCAGCCTCGCTTGCTCTTGCCCAGTGTTGGCTGCCAGAGGCAGCAAGAGGCATCTCCAGATCCTTGGGGAAGGGGATTTCTCTCAGGACAACTCTCCCATCCATTTATATCCAGTTTGAACAATCACCCGACGTTACCATTGGGTAATTACTCTCTTACTGGGCACCTTGTTTGTGCCTTATTTATACTTAGTAGCAGTAGTGACAGGTGCTCTTTTAAAGTGTCATGATTCTCTTTTATTTGCACCCATTATCTGGATTAAGAAACAAGATATGCCTAACAGTAGTGCACAGTAACCCAATAGGAGAGCTGTATAGATCCTCTGAACCATTTTACAGATGGAGGAAGTGAGTTGAGGTGAAGTCGGTGAACTCTAGTTTGTGTGCTCTCAGATGGCAAAGTTTTAGGGTCAGACTGCTGAGGATTGGAACCTGGCTCAAAGCATGACTACATCCCTGAGACCTAGTTCTTCAGGGAAAACAGTTTAGCACTGGTCTCATAGAGTTGCTGTGAAGATGAACATTTAGGTAAATTGATGGCTATTTGGTATGGATAAATTAATGTTTCTTTTAAAGCCTCCTTTTCAGCTGCACCTCCAGCCTTCCACAACCTGTTCCTGGCTCTGTTTCCTGCTTCATCTGGCTCTTGAATAGCCTAGCCACGAACCAGTCCACCTTTGCCCATCCTTACCCACTTCCCAATTTGTGAAATGAGTAGGGGAGCTCTTGGCTGAGTTTTGGGGAGATCTCTACACATGGAGACCATCATAGAGTCTTCAAAACAGCATCATTTTCCAAATATTTATCAATGAGTTCCAAAGGGGTAGAAAAACATGAGCATTTTACATTTAAATATACTATTGATTATATGTGGCAACAGGAACTGGAATAGTGGATAATCAACATGATTATATGATCCCTAGTCTGGATGATCCTGGAACCAAATCACTGTTATCAGTCTTGGCCAAGTGATAGAGTAAAAATGCTAGTGAAGACAACTCCTTCCAAACTCACTCTTGCAGAAGGACAAGTTCCCTCCCCTTCACAGCCAGGCTGAGGGTTCCAGATATTAGGGGACTTGAGACAAGCTTAATATGATTACTCTTCACCTCATCATCAGAGAACAATTTTCCTCCAAACAGCTTGGGGATCCCCACTTCCTGCTCCTTGAGCGAGGGAGATGGAGGAAGTTCCTGAAGGGCTTAGCATACCAATATATCAGGAGAGGAGGGGTCTGAGGAGGCCGGAGTAAGGCACCCCTGGCTATGGAGAGCACTTGAAGGATGCATGCGGAGAGAAGTGCAGGAAGATTCTCCAAATTTGCTTTGAGTTTATTTGCTTTTTGTTATTGTAGCACATTTATATTTATTCTAAATGTTATGGGACATCACTGTTTTTTCCCCTCCTGACTTTTTATGTTTTTCAATCCATAGGGATAAATTGAAAAAATATAAAACAACACCACAGTACAATGAGCAACCATGTGTCCACTCCCAATTATTAACATTTCCCCGTATTTTAACTTGATTTGCTCTGAGGTTTCTCTCCCTCATCGTTGTGCAGGCTATATTAGCTATCATCCTTTGAAGGCTTGCTACATGTGCCAAGACCTGTGCTGGGCCATTTGTATGGAGCATCTCATTAAATCCGTTAACTCAGCTCTAATAAATGGGTGCTATCATTATTCCAATTTTACAGATACTTAAGCACTTGCTTAAAGTTATCCAGCATAGGAACCCCAAGCAAATTGTCTACAAAACCCACTTGTCAAAATCATTACTTTATACTCCCTCACAACAATCTCACTTAAGCTTCACAACAGCCCTAGTATCAATTGTAGGGTTTGGAGAGGTTAAGAAACTTACTGGAAGTGACAGAGCTGAGATGCAGGGGCTACAGTCTGCAGAGTCACAACAGTCAGGGTGAGGATGATATTGACACACATGGAGCCATGAACTCCAGCAAGCCTTTGGCTCATTCTTGACTCAGTTTCCCCTCCTTTAAAGTGAACCCTGTAAGGTGACTGGGGGCAAGGACGGTGCTGGTTCTCTAAATTTGTTCTCTATAGTTCCTATTGAATGGAGGCACCTACCTCGGGAGTATTTCTTACTGAGAATTTCTAGAAATCTTTAAGGGGGAGAGGTTTGGAAGAGTGGTTAAGGGTGGGGCTCTGGAATCAGATCGCCTGCATTCAAATCCTGCCTCCTCTACAGTGCCCCAGCGTCCTCTTCTAAAAAAAAGTAGAATAATATTCTGCCTCATAGAATTGTTCAGAGAACTAAAATAAACACTGAACAGTTTGACAGTACCTGGCATATTGTAACAATCAATGATAGTCATTATTACTACTATGCCACCCTTACTCTGGATTCACATGTAGGAGTGTAAGGCAAGCATGAACCATTCAACCATGGGATTGCAACGTAATTTGGCTCGATCTGTAATGGCCACAACCACCTGCATCGGCTTCATTTCCAACATCCCTTAGTTATACAAGAAAATTTTCTGTATCGGGATCTCTCTTGCTTCTCCCTCCAGTAGTGTATTTGTGCTGGCACAAAGTTTCCCATCCCCACCTCACCCGCAGGGTGGTTGCAACCCTGGTGTCCCCCTGGACAGCAAGGACAGCTGTGGGTTCTTTCCAGCCTCACAGCTCACTGCACCCTTTGGAACCCTGGGAGGCACAGTCCTCAGCCTCCAGACTGGAGGTTCCCGGAAACTAAGGCCTACCATTGACTCTAAGTCTCCTCATCACTGGAACAGCAGCATCAGGGTCGTCTGCTGGACCTGGCGTGCTCAGGCACAGGGATGCCAACTAGAGTGGACCTGGGGAAAGGGACAATCGATCGTTGCTGACCATTCCTTCTTTGGCCGATTTCACCTTCGCTCCCCGTGAACAGAAGCGCGCCATGGCGGCATACCGACAAACTACGATGGACAGTCATTTTATTGGGGGGAGGGAGGATTCGGTTCCCTCGCACGTTCTCAACAAAATAAATAAGAGCCGAAACGCTGCTAATGTACACTATTTACACCGTGCAGGATGGCTGTTGACAGGGGCGGGGGGGGGCGCTCCTTTCTGTGGACCAATACTGCTCTTCTCCCCAGTAGCGGGAGAGGTCCAGCACTCGGGCTGGAGAAGAAAAGGAGATAGAGGGTCTGCTTTATTTCAAGCTCGAGGTCAGGCTGCACTTCTCGCGGATCTGAAGGGGCAGCATGTGGGTCAGGGAGGTCCCGTTTATGGTCACCAGCAGCTGCAGCTTGCCCAGGCAGTCCTGCAGCGCCTCCTCGGGATGCTCGCCCAGGTGCAGGTCCACGGGTCGCGGGAGTCGCAGCATGCGGTCGGCCAGCGCCAGGCAGCAGATGGCCAGCAGGGAGGGGGCGTAGCTGGTGAAGGCATAGTCCGCTAGACTCAGCTCCGCCACACCGCGTGCCAGGGCCTGCGCTTCCAGGGCTTCGGAGACCTCGACCTGCCCAGCCTCCACGCGCGCGTGGGTGAAATGCTCTAGGAAGAAGCTGACGGTGGGCGCACCCAGGCTGAAGTGCAGCTTGTGCAGCACGATGCACTCCAGGTTGCAGAGCTGCTGCCGTGAGAAGGCGCCACAGCACAAGGCCAGGAGCTGTTTCACCCGCGGCGGATGCACCTCCACCTGCATCACGGGGCGCGCTCAGTTCCCGCCGCGTGGCTTTCAAAGCCCAAGGCCCACCCTCTGTGTCAAACTCGGGAGAACACCAGGACTCTCTATACTCCCTTCAAAGGGTTGTCCCGGGATCCGCCTCTGCCCTAATCCCACCTTAGATCACCTGGGGAGTACTTGCAGCGCAATCTAACTACTGTGTCGCTAAAAAAGATTTCGGAAAAATTGACGATTAGAATACCTGAGTCACAGAGTGGTCTGGGACGCACTAGAGACTCTTTCTTTGTGAATGTACGAAAGGATTGTTGGGTGGGTTTGGGTGTGAAGAATTGTGTAGTTAAAGCTGTGAAATGCAAACATTTGCAAACATCTATAGATCTAGCCTGGCTTCAGGGAATCCGGCACTGAATCGCGCGCTTTGGAGTCGAGTGTGGCTGGGAGTTTGGCTGCCCCCCAACCCCCTCCCGGATACCCCGTGGAAGTACCTGTTTGCAAGCGATAAGCAGAGACGTGACCCCGAGCAGCTGGAAGCAGTCTGCAGCGACTGGCGTTGTGGTGAGGAAGCGGTCTAGGGTGTTGACCGTTAGGCACAGAGACTCGAAGGAGAGGCCGAACTGGCGGTGCACGGGGATCAGCCAGCTGAGCAGCTTACACCGGGCTTCCGGTGTCACCTGCCGGGAGGGAGGAGGGAGGCGGGCCAGCTGAGCCTAGGGCAGAGGGGCTGCTGAGGAAGGAAGAGAAGGGCCGCGAAGACCCAGGGAGCTTTTCCCGAAGGTGGCAGGAAGAAGAGGAAAAAGCTAAATGCATTGAACACCAGGAAACACGTGGGCAGCCTTGCTGCCAAAAGAGCTCTGGCGCGGCTACGAGCCCCCACACCTTGCTTTGTGCCTGGAGCTGTGCCGAGCGCGTCCTATACATTACCTTGAGTAATCCTCTCAGCAATTCAGTGGGGGTCCATTTTGTAGATAAAGAAACAGGTGGTTTCTAGGTGGCTCAGGGTGATTAAATAACTTGCCCAAAGTAGGCAGGAGTCCGGGCTGGAACCTAGAAACCGTCTTAACTCCTCTGTACTCTACCGTGCCCTCAGCTAAGCAATTTGGAGATTTCGGGCAGGTCACTTAAGCCGTCTATAGGCCACTTTTCTACATCGGTAAAATGAGGCCGCTGGCCCGGCCCTTCCAGGCCCCTTCCCACTCGGACCCGGGGCAGGAACTGGGCGAACTGGGGCACGGCAGGCTAGGCAGGCGCCGCAGAGAGCAGACAGAGCAGGAAAAGAGAGAGCCTGGGAGAGGAAGAAGAGCGGCGGCGGGGAGCGGGCTCGACCAGCGCCTCACTTGTGGCTGCTGCGCCAGAGACTCCCGAGGATGGAAGTGGCTCTCCCGAGCCTTGCGAAAGGCATAGCAGCTCTGGCCGTAGTCGCGGAAGGTCCGTAGATCTAGCTGCGCCAATGGCTGAGCAGGGCCGGGCAAGGCGCTGCTGCCCCGCGCCGCGGACGCCGCGGGGCTGTCGGCGCGGTCCGAGCCAGAGCTCGGGGACTCGAACAGGTCGCAAATGCCGGAGTCTCCCGGGAGCGGGAGCGGGTTCAGGGGCTGCAGCGGCTGCTTCCTACCGAGGCGCGGGCGCCTGCTCTTCTTCATCGGTGCACGGAGGTTCTGGTCGTTGTCCGGTCTTCCCGCCCAGGCGGCAGGGCTCGCGGGGCTGATGGGGCAGGGGGTCACCATGATGCAGTCGGTGGCCGCTCTATTACCCTCAAAGTCCCAGCTGCTGCGGGCACAATGCGCACGCGAAAGTGCAAAGAAGGCCGAGCTTGCACCTGGCGCGGCCCTAAGTACCGAACCTGCCTTATCCTGTGCCACACCCCCAGCCTCTCACTGGCTGAACCCACAGAGGCACGAGAGCCGCGCTTTCCCGGCTAAAGAACCGCTCGCCGGCCAGCTGGGGCAATGTATCTCCTCCGCCGCGGGCGAAGGAGGGGAGAAGCTGTAGCCGACGCCATGCAGCCGCCTTTCTCCGCGGATTCCGCGCGCGCCCGTGTTACCCGGGCAACCCCAGCTGGGGTAGCGGCGGGAGCAGGCGGGAATAGGGAAGCCGAGGACTGCAGCGCGGCCAGGTGAGCGCCAGGCCCTGCTGAGGGGCTCGGCCGGGCCCGGGAAAAAGAGTCTCTCAGGGGGCATCTCCTAGCTCCAGGCCAGATGACGCTGACAAATGCAAACACCCTCCATGCCGGTTCTAATGCAGGTCGGTTATTTTGTAAAGATCCGCTTCTGAGCTCTGAATGAAGTCTCCGGCTTGAATTCTGGTCAGCAGAAGGTTTTCTTCAGTAACCCGTACGGGATTCAAGCAATAATCTTAGCCAACTGAGTTGTGATTTTTGTTTGAGTCAGTATTCGAGTAGTCAGCATGTCTCCTTCCTGTGGTCTCGGGAATCAGGCTCCTCTGTATCGCTGTATTTATCTAGGAGCTAGTGCAGCCAGCCGGGCATTCGTGCTCAAACAACAGAAAATCGACCAACATATCCCCCCAAAACAAGTTTGCTGTCATGTACAGCAAATACTTTTCCAGCCCTTTGCACCCTAAATGAATAAGCTGAGGCTGCAGCGGTTTAAGAACAAAAATTGTTAGAGGATTGCATTTCTAGTTTTATTAAATTGCACACTGCCTGTTTTATTTTAGGTCATTAGCTTCTGAGCCTCTGCCCCTAGTGGCCCAGACAGTCTAGTTATTCCCTGCTTCCCGTTTCCTTTCCTCTCCTTCAGAGCATAGAAGCTCACAAAAGTAGGGCAAGAATGGGAAACCGCTAGGCTGGAGAGGCTGGTCTGGGCCGAGCAGTTTCCGTCAGGCACCCTGGTTTAGTTCACAATCTTCTGTCCTGGTAGAAGCTCAAGTCCTTCTCTGGGCTGAGGGAATCTTCCTGAGGGGCTCTGACTCTTTAGGAAGATTCCAGTTCTGGCTGAGAACTGGAGAAGGGGCGCTGGGAGCCCGGGTAGCATCTAATCAAACTTAGGCATATCCCAGTGGCGGAAAGCCCAGGTATCCTCAGTCTGGTGAAGTTTCCAGAGGTGCTGCAAGAGTCGAGGTAATACACCAAAAGCAGGTTCAGCCATTGCCACCTCATTCCAGAAGAAAGTTGACAGATGTATAAATAAAGTGCAAATTGTCTGGAGAAATTTAGTGGGAGTGAGGTAGAGTCTCTAGAAATACAGGTAAAAGAAAAGGAATTGGTTTCAGATTCTGGTCACTGCAGCTCCTACTTTTCCTGCAATTCTAAGCATTCTCTTTGGTCTCCTGACCTAAATAGTGTCCTCTGTAACATGGCGGATTAGCTAAGAATCACTTGGGAAGGTTTTTCAAGACGTAGGGGCCAGGCCTCCCTGCATCTTCTCAGGCTATTGATGGAGAAACTTTATGAGAAGAGCATTTGTGGGGAGGGGGGTTGGACATGAGACTTCTTCCTAGGAGATGAGTGAGGAGGAAGAACTCCGAGGTTCTGATTCTTCGTATTGGCCCAGATGGCCTCGTGGTACAGTGGAAAGAGCAGGAAGTCAACTCCTGGGGGTTGGATTGTTGCTCCTATTTATTGGTTATATTGGGCACACTGCTTACCTTCCTTCTGAGTCTCTGTCTCCTCATCCGTTTAGTGTGTATAATACCTGCCTTGAGGATCAAGTGAAGTAAATATGAAAACTCAAGAGTACTTTTTGAATGTGAAATTGTTACCTTTTAGCCATCTTTGGGAAGTCAACAATATCATCACAATGGAGATATTCTGCAAAACAGTACCATCATTTCATACACCTGTGGTCATAAAGCTAGTTGAACTGTGTTGTTAAGTTCAACTCCCAACAGCTGGTGCCTGTGCCAGGTGCTGGGTCTAAAACGAATAAGACAACATGGGCCCTTCCCTCACAGGGATGACATTCTAGTGGGGGATACAAAGAATCACTTGTCACACTTATTTAAATTATTAAATTGTGCTAAGGGTTATGATAGAGAATCTCCTGAGTATAGGGTTGCCAGGTGAAATATAGAACACTCAGTTAAATGGGAGTTTCAGCTAAGCAACCAATGAAATTTTTAAAATTATTATTTTTTAATTAGAGAAGTGGTAGGTTTAATAAAAGCCATGTAAAAAATTACAACATTCCCGTATACTCCCTTTTATTGACACTGAGACTTTGCATTAGTGTGGTAACTTTGTCTACAACTGATGAAAGAATATTGAAATATTACTGTTAACTATAGTCCATAGTTTCCATTAAGTGTACTTTTTGCCATATTCCATCCTATGGTGTAATAGTGTCATACATTTGTTGTAGTTCATGAAAGAATATTCTTATATTTGTACTATTAACCACAGCTCATCATCCACAACAGGGTTCACTGTGTTATACAGTCCCATGTTTTATCTTCTAACTTTATTTCTAGTAACATACATGACCCAAAACTTCCCTTTCAATCACATTCACAAATGTAATCCAACACTGTTAGTTATGCTCATAATAATGTGCTACCATCACTACTATCTATTTCCAAACATTCACAATCAACCTAAATAGTATTTTCTGCACAAATTAAGCATCAGTTCTCCATTCTCTACCCCCATTCTATCCCCTGGTAACCTGTATTCTAGATTCTAATTCTATGAGCTTGCTTATTATTATTAGTTCTTATCAGTGAGATCATATAATATTTGCCCTTTTGTGTCTGGCTTATTTCATTCAACATAATGTTCAAGGTTCATCCATGTTGTTGCTTGTATCAGGACTTTGTTCTTTCTTACAGCTGAATAATATTCCATTGTATGTATATATCACATTTTGTTTATCCATTCATTGGTGGTTGGACATTTGGGTTACTCCCATCTTTTGGCAATGGTGATTAATGCCACTAGGAACATTGCTGTGCAAATGTCCCTGATTTCTGTTCTTCTGGATATCTACCTAGTAGCTAGATTGCTGGATCCTATGGCAATTCTATACTTAGCTTCCTGAGGAACCACCAAACTGTCTTCCACAGCAACTGCACCATTTTATATTCCTACCAGCAGTGAATGAGTGTTCCTATTTCTTCACATCCTCTCCAACACTTGTAGCTTTCTGTTTTTTCAATAGTGGCCATTCCAGTACGTAAGAAATGATAGCTCATTGTGTTGGATTCATGTTTCCCTAATAGCTAGTGACTTTGTGTATCTTTTCATGTACTTTTTGGCTATTTGTATTTCCTCTTTGGAAAAATGTCTGTTCAAGTCTTTTGCCCATTTTTAAATTGGTTGTCCTTTTATTGTTGAGTTGTAGGATTTCTTTTGTATATTCTGGATATTAAACCTTAATCAGATATGTGGTTTCCAAGTATTTTCTCCCATTGAGTAGGTTGCCTTTTCACTTTCTTGACAAAGTCCTTTGGAGCACAAAAGTTTTTAATTTTGAGGAGGTCCATTTATCTGCTTATTCTTTCATTGCATGTGCTTTGGGTTTACAGCCTAACAAACCGTTGCCTACCACAAGATCTTAAAGATACTTCCTTACATTTTCTTCAAAGAGTTTTATGGTCCTGATTCTTATATTTAGGTCTTTGATCCATTTTGAGTTAAATTTTGTATAAGGTGTGGGATAGGGGTCCCCTTTAATTCTTTTTCATATGGATATCCATTTCTCCCAGCATCATTTGTTGAAGAGATTTTTCTGTCCCATGTGAAGGGACTTGGCAGCCTTGTCAAATAACAATTGATGATAGATGTGAGAGTCTGTTTCTGAGCTCTCAGTTTGATTCTATTGGTCAGTTTTGGTTTGTTAAAGCTGCCATCATGTAAAACACAGCGGTACCTCAGTACTCATGGTTAATTGGTTCCTGGAGGCATGATGAGTGCCAAAAATGATGAGTACCAAACAAAATTTTCCCATAAGGAATAATGTAAGTAAATCTAATGCATTCCCAAACCAAAGACAATGCACATTTTTAAGGCAATATGTAAAAAGATATGGTTGGATATCATTACTTTACATGATAAAATAAACCTAAAAATTAATAAATACTTAGATTAAATTAAATAAAAACTTAACTTTGCCCATACTGAGAAGAGTCCTTGGCCTAATGCGGTGGTGGAAGAAGAGTGGTGAGGAGGAGCGTTCCATGGAGTGTTGCTTGGAAGGAAGAGTTCTCCTCCAACAAAACGTCGGGCACTTGCGCTTCAGTTGTTCTTCTTTTCTGCCTTTTTTCACCTTGCACCACAGGCTCTGACACACTCTTTGTCACTTTCACTAAAAACGTATCCAGTGAGGACTGCTTCTGTATTCTTCTCCTTCAACTTGCTTTGGGGTTAGTTTGCTGTTTTTTCTCTAGTTCTTCAAGGTGTGCTGTTAGGTCTTTGTTCTTATATCTTCTTTTTTAAGGAAAGCTTTTAGGGTTATAAATTTTCCTCTCACCACTGCTTTTGCTGCATCCCATAAGTTTTGATATGTTGTGTTCTCATTTTCATTCATCTCAAAATATTTATTGTTTTCTCTTACAATTTATTTTTTGACCCACTGATTGTTTGAGAGTGTGTTGTTTAACTTCCATATATTTGTGAATTTTCCAGTTCTCTGCCTGTTTTTGATTTCCAGCTTCATTGCACTGTAGTCAGAGAAACTGCTTTGTATAATTTCAATCTATGTAATTTTATTGAGACTTGTTTGTGACCCAACATGTGGTCTCTACTGGAGAATGATCCATGAGCTCTTGAGAAGAATATATATCCTGCTGTTCTGGGTTGCAGTGCTCTGTATACATCTGTTAGTCAGTTCATTTATCATATTATTCAAGTTCTCTGTTTACTTATTGATTTTCTGTCTACATGTTCTATCTGTTAATGAGAGTGGTGTCTTGAAGTCTTCAACTATTGTTGTAGAGGTGTTTATTTCACCCTTCGGTTTTGCCAGTATTGCCTAATGTATTTTGGGGCACAATGGTTAGATATATAAATATTTATGATTGTTATTTCTTTTTGGTGGCTTGCCCCTTTTATTAATGTATAGTGTCCTTTGTCTCTTATAACAGTTTTGCATTTGAAGTCCATTTTGTCTGATATTTGGTATAGCTACCCAGTTCTTTTCTGGTTACTCTTTTTCAGCCTTTCACTTTCAAACTATTTGTGTCTTTGAGTCTAAGGTGACTCTCTTCTAGACAACATATAGGTGAATCATTTTTTGTATCCATTCTGCCAATCCATGTCTTTTGAATGGGGAGCTTAATCCATTAACATTCAGTGTTATTACTGTCAAGGCAGTACTTACTTCAACCATATTATCCATTGCTTATTATATGTCATATCTTATTTTTGTCTCTCTTTTTACCCTTTTAATTATCCTTACTGATAATCTTCATTTCCATACTCTATTCCAAGGCTTTCTCTTCTGACTTTTCCTCTCAGCCTGCAGAACTTCCTTTAATATTTCTTGTAGGGCAGGTCTCTTGTTGATGAACTTTCAGTTTCTATTTATCTGTGAATACTTTAAACTCTACCTCATTTTTGAAGGACAGTTTTGCAGGATAAAAAATTATTGACTGGCATTTTTCTCTTTCAGTACTTTAAATATACCATACCACTGCCTTCTCACCTCCATGATTTATGATGATAAATCGGCACTTATTGTGGATCCCTTGTATGTGATTAATCGCTTTTATCTTGCTGCTTTCAGGATTCTCTATTTTTGGCACTTGACATTCTGATTATTATGAATCTCAGATTAGGTCTATTCAGATTTATTCTGTTTGAAATACGTTGTTCTTCTTGGACATGTATATTTAAGTTTTTCATAAGAGTTGAGAAATTTTTGGCCATTATTTCCTGAAATATTCTTTCTGCCCTCCTTTCCCTTCTCTTCTTCTTTGGAGACACCCATGATCCATATTTTTGTGCACTCTGCACTGTCATTCAAATCCCTTAGAACCTGCTGAATTTTTTCCTTTCTTTGCTCTGTCCTTCTTTTTATAAGATTTCAATAGTCCTATCTTCTAGTTCACTCATTCTTTATTCTGCCTGTTCAAATCTGCTATTGTTATGTCTCTAGTGTATTTTAATCTCTTGTATTGTGCCTCTAATTCCCATTATTTCTCTAATGTTTTGTTTTATACTTCAAAATTTTTCTTTATGCTCACAGATTGTCTTCTTAATATCCTTTATCTCTTTAGCCATATTTTCCTTCATCTCCTTGAAATAATTTAGGAAGTTTGTTTGAATGTTTTTGTTTAGTTGTTCCAAATCTGTGTCTCCTCCGAAGTTTTAATTTGTTCCTTTGACTAGCCCCTATCTTCCTGTTTCTTAGTATAGCTTGTAATTTTTTGCTGATGTCTAGGCATTTTATTATCTTGATAAATGTTCTGGTTTGCTAATGCTGCCATTTTGCAAAATACTAGAAATAGATTGACTTTTATAAAGGGGACTTATTAGGTTACAAGTTTACGGCTCTAGGTGTCCAAACTAAGGCATCATCAAGATGATACCTTCACTGAAGAATGGCCAATGGCATCCAGAACACTTTTGTCAGTTGAGAAGGCACATGGCTGGCATCTGCTGTTCCTTTGCTCCCAGGTTGTGTTTTAAAATGGTGTTCTCCAAAATGTCTCTGGTCCTCTCTTAGCTTCTCCAGGGTAAACTCTGGGCTTCATGTCTTAGCATAGCATCTCCAAATGTCCTGTCTCCATCTCCTACAATCTCTAAGTGTCAGCAAGCGTCTGGGCCTTGGCTTAGCATATCCTGGGGTGTTTTTTCACCTCTCTGCTCTCTGTGTGAGCTCTCTTGAAAGAACATTGGTAA
>PVKY010002404.1:0-25763 GCA_004027775.1 Bradypus variegatus | reverse complement strand
TGGATACATGGATGGATGGATGGATGGATGGATGGATGGATGGATGGATGGATGGATGGGTGGAAGGATGGATGGATGGATGGATAGGCGGATGAGTGGGTGGGTGGATGGATGGATGGATGGATGGATGGATAGGTGGATGGGTGGAAGGATGGATGGATGGATGGATAGGTGGATGGGTGGGTGGGTGGATGGATACATGGATGGATGGATGGATGGATGGATGGATGGATGGATGGATGGATGGATAGGTGGATGGGTGGGTGGGTGGATGGATGGATGGGTGGATGCTTGGATGGATGGATGGATGAAAAGGTGGATGAGTAGGTAGATAGGTGGATGGATAGATAGATGGGTGGATGGGTGGATAGATGGGCTGATGGATGGATGGATAGACAGATGGATGATCAAATTAAAAGTTCTCCCTACTCAAGGCAGAGGTGCAAGTGAGGAAACAGTATGGACTGGGAGAAGGCCCCATCACCCAGCCCCTGTCACCCCTGCCTAGACTTGTGAGGTGGAGCAAGCCCAGTGTCCACTGCTGCAGCACACTCTGACATTTCTCAACCTGCTCCCTCCAGGCCCCACTGGCCCTCCCTCAGCTTCAGGCTCCTCTCCCCTTGCCGAAAATTAGGACTGTGACCTCAGCCCCGTGGGACGTCAGCTCCAGCCCCCAGGCTGGGGCAGATGCCATGGAGTAAGTGGAGGGGCAGCTGGAGTCAAGAACCCTTGAGTCTGGGGGGAGGTGAGGACAGAGGGGAAATACTAGATCCCAGAAAATCAAGAGCCCCCCTCAACCTCTGTCCATTGCAGAAACTCCTAAAGGGAAAGTACCCCCTCCAGCTGCCTCTGCGGGGCCCGTGATCGCTGCCCAGGCCTGGAGGCCAGGTGAGCCCACTCCCCTCCATGCCCTTCGCCCCTCCCCCAGGTTCCCTTCCTGCCTCACCTGGATGTGATAGGATCTAATCCACTTGCTCTCTTTCCACCTTACAGGGCACCAAGATGTGCTGCTAAAGGGAGCCCCAGGGGCTGGAAGGGGTTTGTGAAGCGGAAATAAACTGCCAAGCCTGGGCAATTTTCTGGTGTGTGGAGAAAGAGCACGGCAGCCACCAGGGGGCAGCTTGGCATTGGGAACAGATGCCCCGAAGCCTGATCCCCACTCACTCACCCCAGGAGTCTGGGTCCCTAGAGAGCCAAGAGTGAAAGACCCAGCTCCTCTGGACCAGGAGTCCCTCAGGACAGAAATCCAGAGTTCCAGGCTTTCAGAGAATCAGGGCTCCAGTCCTGTCCCTCTTCCACAGCCCCACTCCCCAGCCGACCCATGGCAGAAAAATTCCTAGACCTGGACCCAGATATCCAAGTCCTAAATCCCTATTCAAGGAAGACCCCACATTTGTTGAGAGTTATGCACCCAGTCTGGCTGCCCCCAGCCTCATCTGTCTTTCTTCCAGTCTCCTCTGGGATCCTTCTCCCACACTGACAACAACTTCCAACCTAGATCAAGCTGAAGAAGTATTTCCTGCCTCATCACTGGTTGGAAGGACCATGCCTCCCTCCACTTCTATTTAAATCCATCCACATTCCCTGAGCCTCTGCCTTGAGCCCCTGCCCTGGGCCGGGCAGTTCTGGGAACACAGCAGGAATCCCAACAGCCCCCGCCCCACTTTCACAGGCTCACAGTCCCCTGGGGGAGACAGACCCATGCCTAGTGTTGACCCAGAATGGACAGGGCCACTGGGGCAGGGGGTGGGGTGGTTACTAAGAGGCTGTGGGAGCCCAGAGGGAGTGACTGACCCAGCTTGGGAATCAGGGAGGACTTCTTGGAGGAGGGGACATTAAAGCTGAGACTCAAAAGATGAGAAAAAGGATATACCAGTTTAAAGGGAGTGTGGAAGCATGCATCGGAGATTTAGTTCCCAAGCACTGGAGACCACCTCTGGGGCAGAAAGGGAATTTATTGAAAGGATTTTGGGTCACTCACAGAATCCCAGGAGTGATCGGAGAACCAGGATTAGAAAATAACCAAGAACACAGGCAGCCGGCCAGCACTGGGAACCCAGCCACCCTCATGCCACCAAACCGGTCTGATGAGGAGAGACCGGTGCCCCCGCTGACCACTGGACAGACACTGCACCTGCCTGGCCGACTCTGAAACGGCTGCTTTTCTTGTGAGCCACTGCTCGTAACAAATTACTCCAAAGTGCCATGGCTTAAAACCCACAACAGTCATTTTAACCCCATGGTTTCTGTGAGCCAGGATTTCGGGAGGGCACCTTTGGGTGTTCTGGCCCAGGGTGCGTCTTGCAGTTGTAATCGAAGGGTGGCTGGGGCTGGAGCCACTGGGGGCCGGGCAGGCATTCCTCTGGTCTCAGGGTCTCTCCACGTGTTCTCCACATGGTCTCCCTGTTTGCTAGTTTGGGCTTCCCCAGGCCATGGTGGCTTCAGGCATTCTGCTTAAATAGTGGCTGCAGACTTCATGCAGAGGATTCCAGAGAAACAGGCCAAAGCTGCGTGGTCCTCTTGACATTTTTAAAAATTGTTATTGCAATAACATATATACAACATAACATCCATTTGAACCACTTCCAAGTACACAACTCGGTGGTAGGAATCACATTCATGATGTTGAGCTGCTATCACCACCATCCATTACCAAAACTTGTCCTTTGCCCCAAACAGGCTCCACCCCCATGGAGTCTTATGCATGGCCTTTTCTGGCCTGATTCTGCAAGCTGGGAACTTTTTTTTTTTTAATTTTTATTGTGGAAACATGTATACTGTGTAACATTTCCCATTTGAGCCACTTTCCAGGTTTCAAGTCAGTGGTGTTAATTACATTTGCCTCATTGTATCTCCATCACCACCACCCATGACTGAGGTTTTCTATCACCCGGGACAGAAACTCTGTACTCGTTAAGCTTGTTAACTCCCCATTCCCCACTCCCAAATAGCCTGTAATCTTCTTTCTGTCTCTTTGCATTTACATTCCATATCAGTAAGACCATACAATATTTGTCATTTTTATGTCTGGGCTATTTCACTCAACATGATATCTTCAGGATTCATCCAGGCGATAGCAAGTAACTAAATGTGAACTAAATTTTACAGTTAACCATCACGTGCTGTGTGTAAAACAATGAGATAAAAGTACAGAAAAGACAAGGCTTTCTAATTAAACTGAGGACGTAAAGCAACTATGGAATTGGCAAATTAATTCATTCACTGCAAATATTTACTCAGCTCCTCCCCACGCCAAGTACTGTTGCAGGCACCGGTGAAGAAAACAAAGTTCCCATTCTCTTGGAGCATATATTCTACTGGGCAAGACAAACGGTAAAAGTAATGAGCCATAAAATAAGGGAGAAGGGAGTGGCTGAGATTGCAGGTGACGAGGTAAGGATCTGAGGCAGGTGAGGGAGGGAGGGGGGACTGTCCCAGCAGAGGGAACTGCACGTGCCATGGCCCCGAGGCTGGAAGACGCTTGCTTTGCACACTGGAGAAACAGGATGGCTGCAAATCTCATCAGGAGGATGAGTGAGGGGGAGAGTATGGAGGAGGAAGTAAGGTTGGTACTCAAAGGAACTTGTGAGCCGTGGAGGAAGCTTTAGCTTTGGCTCTGATGGGAGCAATGGGAGGTTTCTGAGCAGAAGAGTGTTGTGATCTGACTCATATTTTAACCGTATCCCTCTAGCTGTTTGGTGAATAAATTGCAGGGAGCAAGGGCAGATGGTGTTACAGGGCTAGTTTCTGCAAGTCTGCCAGGGGCTTTAAACGGTATTTTTGGTTTCCCTCCACACTTCCCTTGTCCCTCACCTAGAACCTCAGTGGCTCCGGTTCTTGAGAAAGGTGTGTGTGGGGGGTGCTGATGGGAGGGCGCCGACCTGGGTGCAGCTGCGACGGCAGAGCCGGGTGTGGATGTCCGGAGCTTCAGGTGAGCTCGTGTCAGGGAGCAGTAAGGGGCTGCATGGCACTGCACCTGCATTTATTTGTCCTGCAGTGGTTTGTTTGGCATGTCTTCTGATGAGCCAATCCGGGTAGAGTTTGCACTTGAGTTTCTTGCTCCTGGAGTGCCTGGTTTTGCTTGGCCCTGGGCTGGATAGTGCTGGGGACACAGCTGTGACTGAAACAGCCCTGGCTCCATCCTCCTGGGGCTCACAGCCCAGAGGGGGAGACAGACCTGTCCCTAGAGAGTCATGATCCCGAGTTGGCAGGGCTGGGATGAGGGAGACAAAGGGTTTGGGGGAGGGAGGGGGTAAGAGGAGTCAGGGAGGGCTTCCTGGAGGAGGAAACTAATACTAAAAAGTCACCTTTCCAGGATAACAATTGATCATCTGTGTGACCAATGGGTAAAGTAACCTTGACCAGGCTGACCATTACCTCCCAGGCTGATCTCTGTGTCTGATGGGGCCAAGACCAGCTCCAGGGACCTCCAGTCTGATCAGAGGCCCAGGGAACCTCTCCCCTGGAGGCTTTTGTCCCAGTTCAACCCAGTTGTGAGGAGTTTCTGGCAGTCTGACTGTGATCCTCAGTCTGACCTGAGAAGCCCCCGCTGTGACCAGTGGGCTGGGCTCCTACCCCTTCCCCAGGTGCCCTGGCCTGCACCCCTCCCCCACCCACCTGCTCCTACCAGCCTGATTCTCCTCCCCTCCCCCTAAGGCTGAGAGGGTGGGAAGGGGAGAGGGAGGGAGAAAGGGGGGTGGCATTCCTGGGATTCCCTAAAGGGGGGGAGAAGAGGGAGGGCCCTACGGGGGAGAGCAAGAGAGAGAGCACCCAGCAGCCTTCCGGTGGCCTCCCCCAGACCCCCATCTCCACAGCGCACTGGGCACTGGGCGGAACTGGGACTGGAAGATCATTAGCCATGTCAGGCCTACCTGGTCAGTTCCAGGCCGCCGGTCAGAGAGGGCCCCTGGAGACAGGGCAGGGCCTCATGAGACATACTGAGCAAAACTGTGTCAGGCCACTGGTCATGGTAAGAGTCACTGGGCAGACTGGGAAAGTCTTACAGTAGGTGGTTCAACGGTTATTCTGGGGGAGGCTTAATTCAGGCCATGGGTCCCTATGGGGCTGGGGGCCACTGTTTACACTGCGACAGGCCAGTGCAGGCCACTGGTTATACTGGGGTCTACTGGTTCAAAGGGACCAGGTGAGCCCAGGCGTCTAGCCCTAGTGGGAACGCGCCCCCAAGGCCCCTGGTCAGCCTGAGTGAGGAGAGGGCCTGGGGTCCCCATTGCCCGGGGGAACTCCCAGCCCAAGGCACTGGCCTGACGGGCCGGTCAGTGTTTCCGCCGCGGGCGCGGGAGTCCCGCGCTGGCCGGCCGGGGGCTGGGAGGTCCGCTCCGGGCAGTGGGAGGTCCTGGCCCCGCGCCCGGCCTCGGCGGGGGGGGGCTCGGGGGGGGGGTCCTGGGGCGGGGCGCGCGCCTGGGGCGGGGCATCTCCTCTCCCCGGCCCCGCCCCGCCCGGCCCAGCCCCGGCTCAGTCGCCGCCGCCGCCGCCGTGAACATGGAGCCCCCGGGCGCGCAGACCGGGGCGCGCGGGGCTCCGCGGCTGCTGCTGCTGCTCGCGCTCCTGCCGGGGGCGCGCCCAGGTAGGACTCGGGCCGGAAACGGCCCGGGACTGGGGCGTGGCTCCACGGGACCCCGGGAGAGGAAGGGCGAAGGGGCTTCCTGGGATGGGGGAACGTTGGAAAGCACCCCTCCCAGTGACAGAGCTGGGGGCAGGCGGGCAGGGCACCGCGGCGGATCGGAGACCACCTGAGAGGCAGCCCCCTCCCGGCTCAGGACGCGGGAATCCGGGCCTCCTCCCTCGGACCCAGGAGTCCAGGTCTCCTTCCCTCTTCCCCCAGGCTACAGAAAACCAGAACACCGGGACTCCCCACCCCCAAAAGGTTCTCAAGTTTTGAGGGGACCAGGGACCCCTCAGAGAAGCCAGGGATCCTGGGGGCTAGAAACCAGCAATTCAAACACATGGGGGGGTTCTCCAAACTGGATTCAGAGATCAGACTCTAAAGAGCTGCCTCTCTCGGCCCAAGGCTGGGGCACCAATCCTCGGCGGTGGCCGTGTCCGCTTCCGACAGGCAGTTTCCCCTTCGCGGGGCCCCAGGCAGAACGGCACACCTGCGTGGTGGTGGGCCAGAGGAGGCCCTGGGGGGCTGGGGATGGAGGGACAGAAACGGGGGAGACAGGGCCAGGCCAGGGCCAGAGGTGGGTGGCTGGGAATCAGGCCCCTCGTTCAAGCCGGGCAAAGAGTGGGTCCCCAGGGGCTGGGCTGGGCCAGGCTGGGCGGGGAGGAGAAGGGCGGTTCTGAGAATCAAGGACTGATGCCAGGATGCCAGCCCAGGGGGTGAGAGAGCGTGGTTCCCTGACAAGAACATCTCAGTCGGCCAGGATCCTGGGACCCAGGGAGCCAGGGCCACTTCCCCAGGTCTTCAGGACTAAGGCGTTCAGGCTGCGGCCCCTCCTCTCTCAGACCCGGGAGTCCAGGCCCCCAGCCCCAGCCCCCTCTCTCTCAAACTCCCCCGTCTCCTCCTCCCTCAGACTCAGCCCCCCTCTGCCTCCACCTCTCATCTCCACCTCTCTGGGCCTCAGATCCTTCGGGGTCCTCTCCATCTCTCTTTCCTTGATGAGCTAAGGGCGCCTCCCCTGGGCCGTCTGGGGCCCTGGCACCTGCATTTGGAATCCTGGGGTAACATTGGATCTTCCCTCACCAATCCCATTGGACTATATGTCCCTCGGGGGCAGGGCCTGGTACCGCTATGTGGGGAGAATGTCTCTCCATGGGGCCCCTGTCTCTGCGTGTCTCTCCTCCTGGGAGTCAGCCCCTTCCCTGTCGTGGCACCTCCACCTGTTTCCCACACTCTCCCTCTCTTCCTGTCTCTCTCCGACTCCATCTCCCTCCTCAGGAGTGGGGGACCGGGGCGTGGGCTGCGTCGGGCCTGGAGCTGAGGCGGGTTGAGTGTGTGGGAGCGGTGGGGGGGGGACAAGGCTGGGCAGGTTTCAGGAATGTGGGAGGGACAGGCTGGCTCAGACTTGCCCAGCCTGGCGCCAGAGCCCCCTACCCGCCTATTGGCCCCCCTGTCTCCTTGACAGAGCAGAGAAGGGGGTAAGGTAAGTTACCTCGAAACAGGGTCGGGTTGAGGCCCAGCATCCTGGGTCTGAGGGAGGAGGGGGCCGGGGGCCCGGAGGAGGGGGGACACCATCGAGAAGGCTCTCCCTGGTGGCCGTGGGTGCCAGCTCGACCGCTGTCCCCACAGACACCCAGGCCGAGGTGCACATCTCTGTGCCTCCCCTGGTGGAGGTGATGCGAGGGGAGCCTGTGGCCCTGGACTGCACCCTCTTGGAGGCCCACGATCATTTCATGCTGGAGTGGTTCCTGGTGAGCGCTACCAGTGGGGAGTTGGGGCGCATGGGGCTGGCAGAGGGGACCTCATCAGAGCCGCCAAGCTGCTCCCCCCATTTCACAGATGGGGAAACTGAGGTCTGGCCAGAGGGAGGGACTCACCCAGGTCCCCTGGTGTCTGGGCATGGCTGAGACTTAGGATGGAGTCCTCCTCCCAAGTGCAAGGGCTAGAACATTCCGAGTCAAAGATTCCAAGAAAGGGAGAGAGCTGGGGCAGCACGAAAGAGAAGGAGGGAAAGTGAGAGGCAAAGAAGAGAGAGAGAGACAGATAGAGAGACAGCTGGGAACAGAATGAGAAGAAAAGGGGTGATGGAGAGAGCAGAAAGAGAAGATAGGGAAGCAGGGGTGGGAGGAAGGGGAGAGAGAACCAAGGGACAAGAGACAGAGATAAGAGGAAAACAGATGAGCCAAGCAGAGGCAGAAAGAATGGGCCCTGGAGCAAGACAGAGTGAGCAGAGGAGGCCAGACCTCCCTGGGCTGAGGCCCCCCGTGTCCTCTTGCAGATGGACCGCTCCGGGGCCCGCCACCTCCTGGCCTCGGCAGAGCTGCAGGGCTCCGAGCTCCAGGGGACGGTGCTCAACCCCCAGGGCCGCAGCCCTCCGTACGAGCTGGACACACGGGGGCGCCTGGTGCTGGCCGAGGCCCAGGTGGGCGACGAGCGTGACTACATGTGCCTGGTGAGGGCTGGGGCAGCGGGCACTGCGGAGGCCACGACGCAGCTCCGAGTGTATGGTGAGCGTCCACGGGCCACCCCTGAGCGGAGGGAGGCATCAAAAACCCAGGGAACGGGGCTCCCAATGTTATGCCTTCCCCGCAGCCAAGCCAGAGACCACCGAGGTCATCCCCAACAAAGGGACGCTGTCTGTGACAGAAGACTTTGCCCAGCAGGTACCCTGGGGGTGGGCCTTGACTCCAGGATTCTGGGGGAGGAGGGAGGCCTGGACCTCTGGGTCTGAGGGAGGAGGGGGCTGAGGGCCAGGACCCCTGGGTCTGAGGGAGGAGGGGCTGGGGCCTGGATTCCTGAGTCTGAGGGAGGAGGCGACTGAGGGCCTGGACCCCTGGGTCTGAGGGAGGAGGCGACTGAGGGCCTGGACCCCTGGGTCTGAGGGAGGAGGGGGCTGGGGCCTGGACCCCTGGGTCTGAGGGAGGAGGGGGCTGAGGCCTGGACTCCTGGGTCTGAGGGAGGAGGGGGCTGGGGGCCTGGACCCCTGGGTCTGAGGGAGGAGGGTGCTAGGGGCCTGGACCCCTGGGTCTGAGGGAGGAGGGGGCTGGTGTTCAGAGTTCTCGGCCCTGGGGACACCAGGGGTTGGGGGCCCAGACTCCTGGGTCTGAACCAGGAGAGTCCTGAGGGTAAAGGGGACTGGGGACCCAGACTTCAGGGTCCCAGCTTAAAACCCAAGCCCGCACCCACGTCCGCCTCAGATTGCCACCTGCATCAGCCGGAATGGGAACCCGGCCCCTCAGATCACGTGGTATCGGAACGAGCAGCGCCTGGAGGTGCCCCCGGAAATGAACAAGGGTGGGTGCCGGATCCTGGGCGAGCGTGCCGGGGTGGGGGTGGGGGGTGCCAGCTGACCGCCTCCCCCGTGTCCCCCCAGAGGGCTACATGACCATCCGCACCATCCGGGAGGCCTCGGGGCTGCTCTCTCTCACCAGCACCCTGTACCTGCGGCTCCACAAGGCCGACCGGGAGGCCAGCTTCCACTGTGCCGCGCACTACGAGCTGCCCGAGGGCCAGCACGGCCGCCTGGACGCCCCTGCCTTCCGCCCCACCCTGCACTGTGAGTCCTTGGGGCCCCTGACGTCTGGCCCCTCACTCGGCCTGACTTGGCTTCAGACTCCCCTCTGGGCCTCGAAACCCCCACCTCACACTGAAACGTGTGCTGAGGCTGGGTTCTCACCTCTGACCTCTGACCCCCACCCTGAGTCCCTCCGAGTTTTGTGACGGAATGCTGTGCTCTGCGCTCTCAGTGATCACCTTGCTCTGAATTGGGGCCCAATATGGCTTCACGCTGACCTGTCACCCACACTGACCTCCAACCTTTGACCTGTACCCTCAACTCATCCCAACCTCTTACCTCTGGCCCCTGATCTCAAGAATTTGCCTCGAAACATGTGACCTCTAACCTTTGGCCATCCCCAGACCTCTCCCTGAACCCAGCCCTGCCTTTCGCCTTTGACCTGTCCCCTGTTCATGATTCTGCCCCGAACCCCACTCTCCTCTGCCCTTGCCCTCAGATCCCACCGAGCACGTGCAGTTCTGGGTGGGCAGCCCATCCACCACGGACGGCTGGGTCCGCGAGGGCGACTCCGTGCAGCTGCTTTGCCAGGGGGACGGCAGCCCCAGTCCGGAATACACCTTTTTCCGCTTTCAGGTAACCCGCCCCGTCGTCCCTTGGGAGCCTCCAGCCCCTGACCTCTGGGAAGTGCCCACCGTGCTAGCTTCCGGCACTTGACCTGGGTTAGCAAGGCACCTGACTGGGCCGATCCTCGAGCTAACAGGACCTCTGCCGTCTAATCTGAGAGATTCCTGCTTAGCAGGATACCTGACTTGGGTGACCCTTGACCTGGCAGGCCTCTTGATCCCCTCCGTGGGCGCTTGCTGACCTAGTGACCTTTGACCCACCAAAACATGTGACTGGGCCTGTCCCTGACCTCGCATGACCCCACGAGACCGGGGGGGGGGGGGGGTGTCTCTCCTGAACCTGTTCACCCCCGGCCCCCCAGGACAAGGAGGAGATGGTGCTGAACACAAACCTCGATGGGAACCTGACCCTGGAGGGGGTGCAGCGGGGCCAGAGTGGCACCTATGGCTGCAGGGTGGAGGACTACGATGCCCCTGAGGACGCCGAGCTATCCCAGACCCGGGAGCTGCGCGTGGCCTGTGAGGGACTGGGCGAGAGGGGAGCACACAGGGGGCGGGGGTTTTGGCCTCCTTCTCTACCTCCCCACCCCGCCGCCTGCAGTGGCCCCATCATCCTGAATGTTCTGCCTCCATCCCTTTCTCTCCATTTCTGTGACCCCTGCCCCGGCCCAAGGGCCCTTTCTCCTCCCCGGTCCCTGCCCTGGTCTCACCCCCTCCCACTCACCCCCCCACAAGGCAGCCAGAGGGCTCTTCCTAAAACACAAACTTGACCCTCTCCTATATGGAACCTGCCATGGCTCCCCAGCACCCTCAGGAGGAAGCCCAAGGGTCTCAGCAGGGCCTCCGATGCCTGGCTCTGCTTCCTGTCCACTTGGCCAGCTTCCCCTTCAGCTGACTCTTCTCCCCAGTCAGGGCTGTCTGCCCATCACACCCCAAGCTCTCCACCTCATTCCCATGCTGTCCCCTCCACCATCTATCTCCTGCCAGTCCTTGGGATCCCAATCTACCAAGGAATCTTCTCGGTCCACTTTGCACCTGAGCCCCGTGCAAGGGTTTGGGACCCCTAACACACTCTTTCCTGGAACTAGATCCTGTGCCAGATGTTGGAGAACATCTGTGACCAAGACAGCCCAGCTCCGCCTTCCCAGAGTCCCCAGTGTAGTAGGGGAGACAGGTGGCAAATGCTGAAGAAGACACTTTCAGTAGCAATAAAGGCATTTACAGGGAAAAGGCAAGGGGCAATGGGATGGAGGGGCTTTCGGGGTGAGGGTGGAAGTATTTTAGATGAAAGGTGTTGCAGGCTGGGCCCCCCACTCCCCTCCAGGATGCAGATTGTGGTTTGGAGACCTGCAGGTAGAACGTTTATTGGGGAGTAACTTGGGATGAGCATCTGCAGTGGGAGGGGGTGGGGGAAGCAGGATCGGGCAGAGGGAGAAGCTGGGATGTGATGCCATCTCAAGAAGGCTTCAGTCAGCCCCACAGGGCACTCGGAAGCTGAGATGGTCCTTTGGAGTTGCCCCAGTTGGGGCAAAGCAGCTGGGTCTTGATACCCCCACATCAACTGGTCGTTGAGTACGGGCTGCCCCGGGAAGAGGGCGTGACCTTGGGCCAAGATCTCTGTAGCCGGGGCAGTTCCCAGAAAGGCCGACAGCTGCAGGCTGACAGCTGACAGCCTTCTCGGCAGCTGGGGGAATAAATCCTTCAGTCCTGGGTGTCTACAACGGGGTGGTCAGGGAAGCCTTTCTGAAAAGGGGCCGTTTGAGCAGAGAGGCCAAAGAACAGAATCAGAAACACGCAGAGCTAGGAGAGCGTTCCAGGCAGCGGGAGCAGCAGGTGTAAAGGCCCTGAGGCAGGTGTGCCAATTTGGCACAAGAGAACAGGGTGGCTGGAGCTCAGGGGGCAAGGAGGAGCATGGGAGATGAGGTCAAAGACGTAGTGGGGCCAGACCAGGCTGGATCTTACAGGATGGATCAAAGAATATAGCCTCGAAACTGAGGGCACTGGGGAGCCACTGCAGGATTTTAAGCAGAGGGGAGGGCTGACCAGTGTGTGTTTTGAAAAGATGCCTCTGGCTGTTGGATGAAAGATGGACATGAGAGGTTAAGGTGGCTGCAGGGAGACCACGGAAGAAGGGACTGGTCTGGGCAGCCCCCGTGTCGGATTTGGAGAGCAGTGGGGGGATCCATTTGGGGGCAGAGTGGATAAGGCAAAGCGGAGAAGGCAAGGGTTTGGGCTCGAGCTCCTGGGAGGGTAGTAGGACTGTGAGAGGACCGCTTTCCACCCCCCGGGGTTTACCACTGCCCTTGAGCTTAGCTGCCAGCTTAAGCAGGTAGCTGAGATGGGGGTGCGATTTGGAGTTGGACTCTAGGTTTAGGCTTGAAGGCCCGGATGGGAGAGAGATTTCCAGGAGGTCGGGGGAATGAGGAAGACCACTTGCCATCCTCTGCCTGGGGTTGCCCGTTTAAGTTTGTACCCCCAGCAGCCTGGGAGAGCCCCTAGCCGAGTGGGAGAGGGGCTGAGGACGGTGACAGTCTCCTGCCCCCCTGCAGACCTGGACCCCCTCACACTCAGCGTTGGGGACGAGCTCACCCTGACCCTGGGCAGCAGCGTGGCCGTGAACTGCTCCGTGCAAGGCCTGCCCACCCCCACCCTACACTGGACCAAGGTGAGAGGGAGAGGAGCCCCCTACTTCCTCCCATCTGCCCCCCTCCCCCCTTCACACCCGCCCCAGCCTCCCCTTCCTGTCACCCCCCCACCCTAGGACTCTGCACCTCTGGGAAACAGCCCCATGCTCCAGCTCAGCTCCATCACCTTCGATTCCGCCGGCACTTACATATGTGAGGCCTCCATGCCCACAGTGCCCCTTCTCAGCCGTACCCGGAGCTTCAAGCTGCTAGTCCAAGGTTTGGGGGTGGCAGGGGGAGGGGGGGACAAAGGGGTCGAGCTCATGGCTGGACCGTCCGTCTTTTAAGACTCTATTTCTCTCTCTCTCTCTCTCGTCTTTCTCCCTGCCCCCACCCCACCCCCAGGATTGCCAGAGTTAAGGGCAGAGGCCACCCAGCCCCAGCCTGAGGGCGGCTGGATGGAAGGAGACGAAGTCAAGCTGATCTGCTCTGCCCGCGGCTACCCAGAGCCCAAACTCCACTGGAGCCAAGTGGGCGGCAGCGTAAGGGCCCTCGCCTGCACCCCAAACCCTCCGGAACCCAGACTCCCTCCCCGAAGTCTCTTGGGCCACCCTGTCCCCCTCACTGACCCAGGCATGTGGCCTCCCCTTCACCTCTACCCCCCCCACCCCCCAGCCCTTGACCCCAGGGGGCCCAGGCCTGACCTGAGCCTCCACAGCCAGCAGAGCCAGCCCCTGGGGGGCCCGGCTGGGTGAGCAGCTCCCTGACCCTGAAGGTAACCGGAGCCCTGAGCCGCGACGGCGTCTCCTGTGAGGCCTCCAACCCACACGGAAACACCCGGCACGTCTTCCACTTCGGCACCGGTGGGTGACACTGGGGTGGGAGAGGAGCCGGGCGGGGAGCAGATGGAGCCCGGCGGACTGACCCCTCCCCTCCCTCTGTCCTGTCCCTGCAGTGGCCCCCCAGACTGCCCAGGCCGGAGTGGCCGTCATGGCTGTGGCCGTGAGCGTGGGCCTGCTGCTCCTCGTCGTCGCCGCCTTCTACTGCATGCGACGCAAGGGGCGCCCTGGCTGCTGCCAGTGGGGGGAGAAGGGGGCCCCGTGAGTTACTCACAAATCCTGAATTGGTCTGGGGAACCCAACCCCATCCCTAGTTTCACCCCCAACCTCGTCCTCAACCTCAACCCCAAAGCTGATTCATAGTCAGTCCCCAACCCCACCCTCATCCTGTACCACATCCCTACCTACTACAACCCCAAACCCAACCCATAACCATCCCAATTCCTTCTCAAACCCAGAGTCAACCCCATCCCCTCCAAACCCAGTGTCATCCCCAGCCCCACTCCAGCCTCTCCTGACTCCAATTTCTTCCCCAACCCCAAACCATCCCACCCAACCCCTTCTCCAACCACATCCTCAATCGAAAACCCAAGCCATTAACCATCAACAAACCCAAATTCAACCCTATCCCCATTCACTCCTCCAACCCCAATCTCATCCCCATCCCCAACTCCAAACCCACCCTATAGCCATCCCCAAACCCCTTCCTAAAGCCCCCGCCCACCCACCCACATGACCCTCTCCAACCCAAAACAGCATCCTCCGCTCCACTCCCACCCGTCTCCAACCCAGGCCCACTCCTCCCCAAATCCGCCCCACCCAGCACGACCCCCGCCCCTCACCCGGCCCCACCCCTCTCCCCAGCCGCAGCCCCCCTCTGACAGGCTGCCTCCTCCCCGCAGGCCGCCTGGGGAATCAGAGCTGAGCCACTCAGGGTTGGAGCGGCCGGAGCAGACTGGCCTTCTCATGGGAGGCGCCTCAGGAGGAGCCAGGGGAGGCAGCGGGGGCTACGGAGATGAGGTGGGTGAGGGCTGGGAGAGAGGGGCCCTGTGGGGTGATGGAGAGGCCTCTGGGGGCACAGGCTGACCCCATCCATCTCCTCCCAGTGCTGAGTCCGAGAACCTCCCAGGCACGGCCCCTGGACCCGGAGCCACGGGCATCAGCGAGAACCAGCCCCAGCCCCACTCCCGCCTCCACCGCCTCCCTCCCCCTCGCAGGCCCTGCCCTCCCTTCCTTCCTCTGCCTCCCAGCCGACGACAGCAGCGGCCTGCGGAGGGAGGGTGACTCTCCCAGGCCCCAGAATAGCTCCTGGAGCCCAGCCCAGCACCGGCTTGGGCCCGCGCTCCGAGGGTCGCGGCCGGGGCTATTTTTACCTCCCCCCCCACTCTGCTGCTCCCCCCCCACCTGATGCCCTGCTGCTAGTCTGACACTGGATCCCCCTCCCCGCCCCATCCTCCGTGGACACTGGAGTCTGGAATAAATGCTGCCTGTCACCTCAACACCCTTCTGCGGCAGGACAGGAAGGGGAAGAGGGTGGCGCAGGTGAAGCTGCCCTCCCAGCTGCCCTCCCCCGCGGGCCCCCCCTCTTGCGAGGCTGATGTCATGGAGAAAGGATCGGGAGAGAGTGGAGGGTGACTCAGCTGGCCAAAGAGGGCAGAGAAGGCCTCAGGGGTCTAGAGGGTGTGGGGCCTGCCCCAAAGAGCAGTGCCTGCTGGGGATGGGGTGGGTTGCTGTCCCCTTAAGTAGAAGCTCCAGTCTCTCTTGCCAGAGCCCCAGAGGGAATTGACGATGGAGGAGAAGCTGTAGTTGATGGAATTAGGGAGGGGGCCGCCTCCTCTGGGTCGCTGGGGAAGGAGGGGAGGCTGGGAAGAGCCCGGATGGAGGAACCTGGGGCCCAGAGAGGAGAGAGAGAGTGATGGCGAAGCCAGCTGCGAAACCAGCAGGGGCACAAGAAGAGGGATTTGAGGAAAGGATGGGGGAGACTTAGGGGGAGGCAAGAAGGATGGACCAGGGAAGCTCAGAGACAGAGGGACAGAGACAGAAAGAGATCTGGGGAGAGAGAGGCAGACATAGACAAATAGATTTAGGGAGAAAGGCAGTTAGACAAATAGAGACAAGGACAGAAAGAAAGAACTGGGATTCAGAGAGAGAATTACAATCTCAAAGGAGGAGGAAAACGTGGAAAGAAAAATCTAGGAGGGGGCAAGGTGTGTCACCTTGGCTAAGGGACCGGACCCCACCTCCCAGAGCCTTTGGTTCTTGCCCATCCAATGGAGATAAATGACCCACTGGCCCAGATAGGGCTGCCCCTGTGACATCACCTCCCCAACCTCAGTTTCCTCCACCACAGAGTGGGTAGCTTGGGAGCTGGCATGGTGGGGACTTGGTGTGAAGCCTCCTGATCTGCTGCCAAGTGGATGCCCGTAGCCCCGCTGCAGAAGAGCTCTCAGGCCAAATGAAGACGCTCACATCCTGGGGGTGCATTGAGTCCCTTTAAAACAGCAAGTGGTGAGAGAAAAGGGATGGGGCCGGTTGGAACACTTAGATCTGGGGGCTCAGGGAAGAAGGGCCCCAATCCCTGAGGTCTGGGGTATGCAGGCTCATGTCTCCTGCTTCTGTTGCTTCTCTTGTTGCATCCTTCCCATGGATAGTGTGGTTTCGAGGTCCAGAGGGTGAGCAAGTGCACCTGGCCACACCTGTACCTGGCTGACCACCTGCCTATAGCCATGGCTTTTACCTGTGTGTTTTGGGCACAGGACTCAGAGCATCAACCAGGACTGAGGATGCTCTAAGTGGCATGGATATTTGGAGCTAACTTGGTCCTTCCTATCTTCCGCTCACATTCTACTATGTTTAACGGGTCTCACGAGCTGCTTCCTCGATTCCCATCCTTATCTCGCCCACCTCCTTATCTCTCTAGTTCTCTATATAGCAGAAGAGAATGTTCTTTTTAAAACTACAGCAAACAGCAACAGGCTTATAGGGTGGTTGGGAGAATTTGATGGACTAACCCCTGGACAGAGCCGAGAACCATGCCTAGCCCTACAGAGTAAGAGTTAAGGACACGTTAATTTTCATTATTTTCCAGGGAAAAAATGGAAGGGCAGAAAGGAAGGCAGAAAAGGGTCCCTTGGTCCAGGAAAGGGACCAAGGTGGAGAGAGACACTATTCTAAGGCGAGAGGCGTGGGGGAATAGCTAGGGGAGAGAAGGAGAGGGACCCCAGGGAGACAGGGGTTCCCCGCCCAGCACCTGGTCCCCCAGTTAACTCGGGGAGGGTCCCAGCCTCCCTCCCAGGAGGGTGCACATTTGCATAAGATTCCTCCTCTGCATGACACTGGAGTCGATTTGCATACAGATGGCAGCACTGGCCCTTTTAGGTCTTCCTACCTTGGTAAAGTGCCCTGGAGAAGGAGAAGGGGGGGGAGGAGGGGCAAACCATGGGATCTGGGACTCTAGGAAATAAAGGCAAGTTTGGAGTAAACCCTCCTTGCTCATCATCCTTCTGTGGCTCACTATTGCTCTCTGGTGCCTGAGCCATCCCTTCACCCTGGCCTGCAGGGTCTTCTAAGCTGTTGCCCTTCGCACACACCCACCACTCATTCCCTTACACGTCCTCCTTGTGCCTTGGTGACTTCCCTATTCCCCTTACCTGGAAAGCCCATTTCCCCCACTATAACCCCAAGCCCACCTGTCCTGCAAGGCCTGGACATATTGAAGAGTTCAGAAAAGTTTTCACCCCTTTTTCCCTGCCACTGGAACTTTACAGGAATCTGTGCCTCTTCTGGACTCACAGATTTCATTAGCAAGGATATGTTTGGTTACAAACGACAAAAGACATAAGTCAAAAATTGTTGGTGAAAAGGGAATAGTATTCCCTCATTTAACCAGGAAGTTCAAGGACTTACTAGCTTCAGGTACAGCTGGATTCAGGGGCTCAAATAGTCTCGCCAGAGGACTGTCCTTTTCCTTCTCAGCAGTGCTGTCCTCCATTGCACAGACAGAGTCCTTGGTCTCAAGTGACACCCACAGCACTAGATTTCTATCTTACCCAGCTTAGCAACCCCAATGAAAGAGGGTGCCCCTTTCCTGTTAGTTCTAGCAGAAGTCTCAGGGCCAATTCTCGTGGGTAGGGAATGGGTCCCAGGGGCATGGAGTGTTCTGACTGGTTGGCCAGAGACTGGGGTCAGGCTTACCATATACCATAAGGACTGATGGGGGGGGTTCCCCTCCACAGGAAAATTAGGAGTTGTTTCCAGAAGAAGGGAGAGAGGCTGCTGGGAAGATAAAGTGCTTGGCTTCCATGCCACCTCTCCACCAGGAGCCTTTGGCCCTGATTCCCTGCCTCCCAGTAGCTACAGCTCTTGAGTGAAGTGCTGCCCCGGGAACTCCTTGACACTGGAAGTTGACTCTCCCGGCAGGGAACCCACCCAGTCATTTGTCAACAAACATAGCAGTGTCCAGCCTTATGCCTATCCCTGTAAACCTGTGATCGAGGGTGTGAAACTCCAGCCCACATGCTTCTGGAGCTGCCTTCCTGGGCTCACCTCTGCCCATAGAAAATGGCCAGGACTCCCAGGCCAGGAGAAGGGGGGGGCTGCTGGAGATCTTCCTGGAAGAGGTCTTCTGGGGACTGGTTGTTTTACTCGAGGGAGAATGGGATTCCATGACAGGCCAGGACTTGTGGGGGTTGTGAAGCAAGTTAGTGGCAAGGCTGGCACTAAAGCCCAGAAGTCCTGGCCTGCCAGTCTCGCCCCAAATTGGGGAGAGAGGGACAAAGACAGCACACTTATTAGGCACCTATTTGTCTAGCTGACCTCACCCCAGGCTTGTGCCAAGCCTGAGATACCCATTATCTCGAGGTCATGTAGGACGGAGAGTCAAGTGCAGACCGCTTGGGCTCAAATCCCAGCCTGCTAAGTCCTTGCCATGACTTGGAGCAAACCACCATTCCATGCCTCAGTTTATTTTTCAGTGAAAAAAGGATCTTAATAGTGTCCCTTTCATGGGATTCTTGGGAGGGGTGTAACTAAGATAAATAAGCTGTTTAGAACAGTGTCAGTTCCAGATCTGCCAATTTATAACTCTGTGATTGGGGTCAAGTCACTAATTCTATAATTCTCTCTCTCTGTGACTCAGTTGCCTGATCATATAGGGTGCCCTGTGGGCAATGTGAGGTAATAGTATAGTGCACTTAGATCAGTGCCCGACACACAGTAAGTGCTTAATACACTGATTAATAGTGTCACCAAGACTGGACGTTGGTCGTTGAGAAGCTCCACTCCTGGAGGCTTCGCCTCCCTGGGGAGGAAAGCCCAGGTGTGTGGCCTCCACCGCTAGAGAAAGAAGCCCCCAAGAGCCTGCCCCCTTCCCCCGCCCCCAGCTGATCGGCTGGGCCCCTGCCCTGGAGGAACTGGAATGGAGGGGTTTCAGGCGCTCGGCGGCACCCCCGCCCTCAGCCTCCCGCTTCCCGCCCTCACCCCCCCCATTCCCGGCGGTCTCGCCAGCGCCCCGGGCAGCCCAAGGAATGTGAAGAGGTAGGTGGGGGTGGGGAGGAGCAGGAGCCGCCAGGGAGAGACAAAGGGGCCGAGTCAGAGCGGGACACACAAAGACGCGAGCGACGGCGGGAGTCTGGGGAGATAGGGGAAGTGGGACAAGGACACGGGGAGGGACCGGCCTGGAGCGGAGGCCGGACCCCAAGCCAGGCCCACTCAGCGGAGCGCAGGGCCGGTCTGTGCTGCCCCCTAGCGGGCGGCTGCAGTAGGGGGAGAGCAGAAGAAGGGGATGCAGGGAGGGAGGGAGCCCAAGCCAGAGACGCGCAGACCAGTGAGGGACAGGGAGAGACAGAGAGAGAAGCAAGACACACGGAAATGCACAGAGACGGAGATAGAGAGAGATAGAGAGAGACGAGGACGGAGAAGCAGAGACGCAGGAGAATCAAAAGGATAGAAAGAGACACGGGGACCGGGAGACACTAAACAGTGATAGAAAGACAGAGAAAGACCAGAAACACAGAGACATCGAGACGTGGAGACAGAGAGACGCAGAGATAAATCAGGGATGGAGAGGGAGACACAAAGAGACACTAAGAGAGAAATCTAGACGGAAACGAGGCAGCGACACCCAAAGTCAGAGACAGAGATTAGACAGAGACGAGGGTTTGCTGAGAGATGCCCTCGACGGACGCAATAGGCTACAGGTGAGGAAGAAGCGCGGCAGGTGTGGACTGGGGGGCGGGATTCTCAACTAGGAGCGGGGCTCCAGAAGGGGCGGGCCTCAGGCAGGTGCAAGGGGAGGGTCACGGCTAACGCCAAGGCTTAGAACTTTGGGCGGGGCTGAGACCAGGCGGGACTGAGCTCCGGGCAGGAGACTGGACGGAAAACCCAGAGCGGATGGGCGGGCCCACCGCGGGGGCGTGGCTGCAGCGGGGCAAAGGCGCCGGGAGCTCGGGAGGGGGCGTGGCAACCCCCAGCGAAGCCAAGCGTAGATCTGATGCAGGCGCGGCTGAGTGGGCGTGGCCAAAACTCTAAGGGGGACCGGAGAAAATATCGGAGGCCGCGGAGTTTGAAACCACGAGGTGCGAGATGGAATTCTGGGGGAGGGGCGAGCGTACACTCCTGGGAGGGTACGCGGTGAGATCCGGGAGGAGGGGCGTAGAACCCTGGGAGGGGGCGGGTCAGAATGCGGAGGGTCCGGGAGTAGAATCCTGAGGGGGCGGGGTGAAAATCTTAAGGACTGAGGTGGGCGGGGTGGGGGTACGTAGAATCCTGGGCGGGGGCCAGGGCTGAATCCCTGCGAAGGGAGCGCGAAGTATCCCGGGAGGGGGCGGGGCCGGAGCGCGGGAGCAGCTCCGCGGGGAGGGGAGAGGCGGGGCCTATGACGTCAGCGAGCCTGAGCTGCTAGAGCGGAGCTGGGGGCCAGGGGTCGGGGATCCGGGAGAACCGAATCCTGAGAGCAGGGCCTGGAGAGCAGAGCGCGGCGGGAATCCTGCCGGAGCCGGAGCCTCTCAGACACCTGGCCGCCCGCCCACTCAATCCACGCACACATAGTGGCCCGAGAGCCCTGCCCGGGCCCCCGTCCCTCCTCGGGCCCCCCATGGCCTGGGCCGCAATCCTCCAGCCGTCGAAATTGTCGCCGACGCTATCGCTGTCGCTGCTGCTGCTGCTGCTCCGGGAAAGCGGTAAGAAAGCGCGGACGGCCCCTGGGATCCCCTCCCCCGCGTGGACCCTCCCCCAGTCCCCACCTTCTAGCCTGAGCACCTCCCCTCACCCCACCCCAGTCCATCTATTTCCCCCTTCTCCTGCCTCCTTCCTGGCTGGCTCCACCAACTCTGACCCTTGCACACCTCATTCTCTGAGACTCGAAGCGCCTCCTGTCTGCATCCAGCTGAACCCCCAACACCCTTTCTTAATCCCGACTCCCCATCCTACGCCGGCTTCTCTGTCCCCGCCCCCCCTTCCTCAGATCCTGGTATAGAAAGAGTTAAACCCGAGGCATGCGGGGGGCCTCGCGCCCCCTCCCCATTCCCCGCCTATCGGTTAACAGGGATCTGGGTTTCCGTCTTCGTTCCCGCCTCAGAAGTCCACCACCACCCCCCAGCGTGGTTGAGGCGAGAACAACCCCTTTTCCCCTTCTCCCAGGGTTTGACGTCTGAGGCCCGGGGAGAATTGAGGACAGGGGGCCAAATATCGTGGTCTTTCGGAGGGGCGGTGGCTCGGACTTTAGGTCCCTTTGATGGCCGAGGGTGAGAGTTCGGGAGACCCGAAGGCAAGGATCTGGGGGCTCCAACTTCGGATCTCCGGGAGCCGAGGGCTCTGGTTCCTGGGTCCCAGGAAACCAGGGGCTGGGGCTGAGTACAGAAAAATTAGGGGCTGGGGGCTGTGTCTCCTGAGTCTCAGATAAAATGAATGGAGGCTAGGGGCTGTCTATTTGGGACCAGGTAGAACCGGGAATTGGGGCTGTCTCAGTCTTGTGGTTCCGGATTTAATGGTGGGCAGGTGGCTTTCTTTTGGGTTCCCGGTAGAACTGGCGGCAGAGGGCTCAATCTCGTGGGCTTCGGATTTAATTCGGGCAGAGGAAAGTCTTCCGACATCCAGATGTGATTGAGGGCTGGAGGCTCGGTGTGCTGGGTCCCAGGTGGAAGGGAGGCCGAGCCCGGGGGCTAGGGGTCCCCCCCGGTGGGAGAGGTCCCAGAAACTTTTCCGAGTTTCACTTTTGCGGGGCGGGGTGGGTGCTCTCTCAGATCCCGGCTCCGGATTCCCAGGTTTCGGGACCTTATCTCGCTCTGGCTGCGCCTTTGTCCTTGGAGCTGTTGTGGGTGGTAAAGGCCGGGAGCCGCCGCCCTAATCCCCCTCCCAGGGAAGGGAGGGGCTGAGAGAAAACCGGTGAAGGAGGCCCTGGCCCTGCCCTCCACAGGTCTCCAGGCTGTTTCTTCCCCGTTGGAAACTGGGGGTGCTGGGTTTTCCCAAGGGTTTGCCCAGAAGGAGGCTCAGGGGGATTTTGGGGGGTACCCGCTGGCACCCCTCTGGTCTCATTTTCCCCAGGATGTCCCTGAGCTGTCTCCCAGCCTTGACACAGAGCTGAGAGCTGCCTCTTTACCTGTTGCCCCTTGGTCTTATCAGAGACAGGAAGAAACCCTAGGAACTGCCCCCTCAGCGTGGGTGCTCAGTATCCAGCAGCCCTTGAGCCAAGGGTTGACTTGGTATGTAATCTCACCGAAGGCTCTAGACCGCCCAGGAGACAGGCCCTTGTTCCTGTTCTCATTGTGCAGATGAGGAAACAGAGGCTCAGAAAGAGCAAGCTGCTTTCTGGGGGGTCCCTCTGCCATTACCCAGAGAGCGGGGCCACCTATCCTTTTATGGGCAGCGCTTCAGACCCTCTCAGCTCAGCCTGGGGGGCTCCAGAAAGTGTGGGTGCGTTTCTTAGCTTCCATTGCCTCCTTCGTAAAACTGAGATAACCATCCCTTCTTTGCTGGGGTTCCCAGGGGAAAGGGGGGATGGAGCCACAGATAACAGGGGACAGAAGCTCATGGAGGGAGGAGGCTGGGGTCGGCTGCACAAACAGGAAGGGAACAGAAAGATGGGGAGGAATGGAAGATGCAGAGCTGGGGTAGAAAGACAAGAGGCAGGCGGGGCAAGGGAGCTGGACACAGACGCCGACTGAAGCCATGCCCAGGAAGACTGAATGAGGGAGACCCAGCAGTTTGGTGAAAGGCAGGGAGTCGGCCATGGGAGGCGGTGAGACCGCGGCCCAGGGTGGCCAGCACAGCCAGCCTCAAGGCCAGCAGTGTGTGGGCCCTCAGGGAGCGGGGCCAGGAGGACAGGGAGTTGGACACGCAGCCAGCTCCCCTGCCCCTGCCTGGGACGCTGTTACATTTTTAATGTCCCAGCAGTGCTGAGAAATAGAGCAGAAGGGGGAGGAGGAGAGGAGAGGGGCCTCAGCGTGGTGGCCCAGGCAGAGACACAGAGAGACAGGGATTGGAGACCCCAGGGTCAGAGGCACAGAGAAGGACTGAGAGAGAGAGAGAGAGAGAGAGAGAGAGAGAGAGAGAGAAAGCATCCAAAAATTGGAGGCAGACAGCCAGGGTCCAGAGATTGAGAGCCCCAAACCCAAAAAAGAGGGAAGAGATTATAAGAACAGCTAAGGAGTGTGGGGTACTTCCTTGAGCTGATTAAAATGTTGTAAAATTGGCCATGGTGATGGATGCCCAACTCTGTGAATATCCCAGAAGCCACTGAATTGTACATTTTAAATGGGTGATGTTGTACAGTATGTGGATTCCTTCTCAGTAAAGCTGTTAGGAAAGGGAGAGAGTGAGAGGCACAGAGAGGAGGACAGACCAGGGACCCTGCAGGACACAGAGAAGAGTGACAGAGACCCTGGGACCCAGATAATCAAAGACCCTGGGAACTGGAGACACAAAAGGGCAGACCCAAGGAATTCTTGGGAGACATAGACACAAAGCAACGCCACTGAGAGAATTAAAAGATTTTCCAGAGATGAGAACTGCAAGAAGCAGAGCCGTTTAGGTGGAAAATTCTAGGGGCTGGGCAGAGGAAATGGGGGGTAGGGCATGTCACTGGGCACCATCCTGGGTTTCTCTCCCTGGGGTTTAACAAGAAAGAGCAGTTCTAGAGATTCACCCCCCAAGAAGTATCAGACCCCATGGGGCGACCTTCAGTGTGGTTCAAGCCCCTGCAGAAAGGAAGGGGGTCTCAGCCCTGGCAGGGGAGGAGCATGCCCCCCACCCCTGCCACCACTGCTGCAGGCCACCCACCATCAGAGGGACCCAGGATTGGGGGAGGCAGGAGGCGAGGTGCAGAGTTTTGGGCACAGCCAGTCAGCCAGCCCTATATCCTGGCCTGCACTCTGCTACTGCCTCCCATACTGGCTCCTGGATTTCCGCTGCGGGGGTGGGCACTATGATTAAAGCAATTAATTAATTAACGAGGCGGCCGAGGCCAGAGCTCAAAGCACGCGCAGGCCTTCAAGGGCAGGTTCGAGTCCCGCCGCAGGGCGTTTATTGGTCTGGAAGGGGTGACCCAAGCCCTGAGGGTCCTGGCTCCCAGCCCCCTCCTCCCTCGGTCTCTGAAGTCCCGGCCCCCAGCCTTCCCTCTCTCCCTCTCCAGGGTTCCCTGCCCTCCTGTTTGCTGTGGCCTCTGCATCCCTGGATCTCAGGCCATAAAATCTCCCCCTCCCCGGGCCCACACCATATCCGGGACAGCTCCCATCTCCCACTGCAGGAAGCCTGCAGGCCTGGTTGGTAAGTGGGCAGAGGAAGTGTGTCTAGGGACCCAGCTGACACCTCATGGAGCTGTCACCAGTCCAGCTTGCCAGGGAAGCTGAGCGAGGCCCACGCTCCCACGGCCCCAGTGCTCCCACTGCCGTGCTGGCCGTGCCCCAGCCAAGGTCAGAGCCCAGGCACCAGCCCTGCAGTGTGCTGGACACTGGGGTCCTGGCTGCATTTCCCCGTCCCCTGCCTGAGACACAGAATATCCAGGCATCAGCCCAAACTCTGTCCCTTTACCCCACCAGCCTGGCCTGTTCCAAGCCTGCCCCTCCCCTGCTTGTAACCCTCCATGACTCCCCAGTGCCCCCAGGACAAAAAGCCCAAACTCTTTCACTTAACCTCAGCCTGTGAGATCTCCTACGCTGCTGATTCTCCATCACTATCTCCTTTATTCGTTCAACACCTTTATGGAGCGCCTACTGTTTTCCACACACTGTTCTAGGCTCTAGAGATACGCAGGGAACAAGGCAGAGAAAGAGCCTTGTCCCTTGGTGCGGGGTGGCAGACAGTGAGATCCATGAGGTTGTGAGGGGGCTGTGAGGAAAAATGAAGCAGCGCCAAGGGGATACTTGTTATTTCCAATCAGGTGGTCGGTGAAGATCTCACTGAGCAAAGACCTTTAGGGAGTGTGGGAGTGAGCCATGGGGACACCTGGGGGGAGAGCATTCCAGACACAGGAACAGCGTGTGCAAAGGCCCTGCGGTGGGGCTTGCCTGGCATGTTTGAGGAATGGTGAGGAGGCCACGGTGGCTCACGGGGAGTGAGTCACAGGGAGAGGGTAGGAGGTGAGGTCAGAGAAGGGACGGGAGCAGTTGGTGCAGGGCCTCCTGGGCCTCCGTGAAGACTTTGGCTTTTTTTCTGAGTCAGTTGGAAGCTGTGGGAGAGCAGAGAGGAGGGAGGATACAGGGTTGGGGGGACAGACTGTGTGTTTGTGTGGGGGGGGTGTTATAATAGTCCAGGCTATGTAGAGGGACCAGAAGGGGTCAGACTAGAAATATTCTGAAGAGGGCACCCCTGGGGTTTCCTGAAGAATTGTGTGTGGGCTGGTAGAGGAAGAACCAAAGAAAGACTCCAGGATTGCCATCCTGAGCTTTTCACTGAAGTGGAAGAAATGCCTTAAAAACGGATTTACCCCAACCCGAGGCTGATTGATCATCCCATTGGGTCCTTCAGAATCAGAAACTCAGAATGCAGGATCTTGCAGCAGTGGGGTTTTGGAGCCTAGTTCATTCACTCATCCAGCAAATATTTACAGAGCGCCTGCTGTGTGCAAGCTTCTGTTGTTGATGCGGGAGATATAGCTGTGAGCAAAACAAGACAAAAATCCCCGCCCTCCTGGAGCTGACATTCTGGAAGGGGACGTGCAACATCAAGGGTGTAAGATGGCAAGAAGTGCTAGGCAGGGAAAAATGAGTCTCGGGGTAAGGGGCTGGGGCCACCGGCCCTGGAGGGGAGAGAGAGGCCCTCTGGGTTTGGAGCCTTTGGAGTGAAAAGAACAACCTGAAGAGTTTGCCTCATAAGAAGCTACACTTGGGGGTCTCTCGGGGGTCCAGCCCCCTCCAGAAGGGAAATCTGGGCATCTTGCAATAGCCACTCCTAGAACAGGAAATCAGAGCCCCAGAAAGATGCGACCTGTGGAGAGGGTTGTGGGGCCTGGAAACCTGTGGGGTCCTCTCCAGATCTTTGCTGGGCCCCTCTTGCAGGAAGTCCTCCCTCCACCTTGGGCCCTCTTTCCAGCCCTCCCCCACCTCA
>PVKY010002403.1:0-25784 GCA_004027775.1 Bradypus variegatus | reverse complement strand
TCTTTATTACGTGAACTTCTGCCCCAGAATAAATCTTAGCATTTTGTTTTTCTAAATACTTTAAATCCCCAAGTTGAGCCAATCTATTTCTAGATCCCTTTTATTTATCTTCTTTAATAGAGTTGGGACCTGGTGCAACAGACACAAAACTACCTGAAACTGCTTCTCTCCATAGTTAACAGTGACGGTGAGTCTGTCTCTTCTAAGCTCCCAGCTGTCTGTCTTCTGGGAGGTTCCATTTCATAACACTCCAGCTGCCTACTCATTGGGGCCACACACCTGTCCCTTGCTCTGTGGGAGAGGGATTTGGGGGTGCCTTAGAATCCCACAGCTGTGTGGGACTTGACTTTTGGCAGCTCTCTTCCCTGACTTCAAAACCCTGGAAAACAAATTAGGAACTCATTACATCTAAACTACTCACAGTGTATTTCTGCACTAGATCAGATAGCCTCTGAGCCTTGAGCATTGTGTGGGGGCCAGGATGGGCCTCTACCTTAGAAAGATAAGGCTTGAGATCAAGAGGACAAGCCCTGGCTTCCCTCAGCAGGCACAAACCAAAGTCCTGAGAAGGCCTCTTCTCTGGAGGTGCCCAAGGCAATTTTCTCTTCCTTTTGGATCGGGCCTGTGTCCCACTCATTGTCTCCAGGGCAGGCTGGTTCTAACTCATCAGTGTCAATCAGAACTTCTTTGGAGCTGGACTTCCTTGGACAAATGCAAATATATTGTCTAACGGAACCATCCCGGTACTTAAAAAAGATCATAGAGAACCTTTTCTCCATTTCTCATACCCACTGCTTTTTGTTAGCTTCATGGCTAGCCACCATTCCATGCTTATTTACTACCATGGTAGCTTCCCAAGAAGAAAGAGGGCCACTGTCCCAGTATAAGGACCAGAGCTCATCCTTGTGGGTCTGGTGTGGGAAGTGTCCATCCTTGAACCAATCACTGCGGCCCGGAGTGCAAAGACAAGTCAGGGCCTGTCCCTGGAGCAAGCCAGTCATTCTCTACCTGGGACAGTACCGCCCCTCAAGGGGGTTTTTGGAAATGTGTGTCTGGAGAATTGGATGTTGCAGGAACTGTTGGGGGACTGCTAGCATTTGGTCGGTGGGGGCCGGGGGCACTAAGTGCCCTGCATAGCAAAGAACTGTCCCCACCCCAAATACCTGTAGTGCCCCCAGGGAAACATTGGGCTGGGAGATGCAGGTCAACCCTGCATGTCCAGTCTGGATAGAGTAGGCAGTCCAGGCTGGATACCTTCCCCAAAAGAAAGAAGAGGGAATGCTGCAGACAGATGTCCACCTCACACCACTTTTTGTACTAGGTTGGAGAAGGATCTTGGGTAAGAGAGCCTAGAGTGCTAGGCTGGCCCCCCTCATACCCCTTCTCATCAGTCCACTCTGTTTCTCTCCTGGACCTCCCATCCTGTGGCTCCCGAGCAGACGACAGTGGGCTGCTGGTCCACTGTATCTCAGGCTGGGATCGGACCCCCCTCTTCATCTCACTCCTCCGCCTTTCCTTGTGGGCTGTGAGTATGCATGGGCTGGGGTGTGGGTCAGTGAGCATTCACTGGCCCCTGCTGGGATCTACCCCTGGGAGTGTTGGATTGCCCCCAGAAAGTAGGGAAGACTTGAGGCGAGGGACCCCAATGGCTCAGAGCAGGTGTTTGGTGTAAACCTGACCCTGGGGTGGTTAGTCACCACTCCCGTCTCTCCCAGGGCCCTGAATTGTCACCGGGTCTTGGCTGAGGAGGGAAGGAGGAGGCAGGGGACCATCCTTGCGGGAAGGCAGCCTTCGAATCTCATCTTTCCTGTTCCACTGCAGGATGGGCTGGTGCACACGGCCCTTCAGCCTGCCGAGATCCTCTACCTGACTGTGGCCTATGACTGGTTCCTTTTCGGGTAAGCCTGAGAGGAAGGCCAGCTTTGGGGGTGGTAGTTGCAGGGGGGTGGAGTTGATGCCTGGGCACCTGGGTTGCTGTCTGAGTGGCATGGTGGCTCCCTTGACCCCTGAGCTGGGCTGGAGAAGCTGATTGACCCCCGCTGCCTCTGGGCTCAAGTGCTTTTTTTGGCCCTTTTGTCTCGGTGCTGGTCATTCCAACTTCCTTTCCCTTTTTTCAGACACATGTTGGTAGACCGGCTCAGCAAAGGAGAGGAGGTAAGTGCTGCCAGTGGTCTGTAAAACGCAGCTCAGGATTTCCTGAGCCTCAGGCTCCGTTGCTGTCAGGAAGGACAGATACCGCTTTCCATGCTCTGTCAGTGCTGGTTCCCTCGCCTTCCTGGGCGGCGTGGTGGGAAAAGCCCAGTGTACCAGTGCTCCTCCCCTGGAGCCTCCACCCTCCCCTGTGCCACGGAGAGGATACTGGTCCACACGCCTGTGTGGGGAATTCCATGGCTGCCTGGGGCCTCTGCTTTTCAGTTCTTGCCCCTTCCTTTGATTGGCCATCCTTCTTATGAGTGCCTTGTTTTCTGCACTAAACTCTGAAATCAGTCTACGAGTCCTTTTTATGTGCCCCCTGTCCTTATATCTGAAACACAGAGGGTCTTCCACACCCCCTTTTCCCCCATCACAAAACTTTAAAACCCCATGTGCAGCCACGCTCCTCCACAGCCACTGGCCCAACCTGGCACTGCTGACCCTGCTGCTCCTTGCTCTTCAGATGTGGTCAGCATCATCTTCCTGTTCCTCCCTGCCCCTCACATCCTGTCCTTTTGACTTGAGCAAGCTTGTTTTCCATCCTGTTCTTCCCACTCACAGACCTGGAGTCAGCCCTGGGTTTGAATTCTCCTTGTCCCGCCTCCTGCCATGCATCTGATTCTTTGTGCTGCCTTGCTAAGAGAATGCCGTCCAGGTGCCCACCAAGGGTCTTCCCCCAGCAGTTTCTCTTCTACCCACCGCCCCCTTACTTTCCTGCAGCCTCTTTCTCATGCAGCTCTCTTGAGAGTGCTTTCTTCCCCAGGCATCTTCTTTTGTGCCACTGCCTCTTATTCTCCCTCTCAGCTGCTCCTCACTCTTTTCTAGTCTCTTCTCTGGAGCACTTATCACATCTGCCAGGGCCGCGGTGCTCATAAGCCGCCTTCTCAGAGGCCTCCACAAACTGTTAGAAGCGGCCCCTTCGACATTGCAGTCAGCTCCTGAAGCCCCATTGTGGCCTGCTGGTGCTCCAGGACATTGTGCCCTCCACATGCCACTTCCCCCAGAGCAGGCCAGATTCCGCCCACAGAGAAGGGGGCAGAGGATGAGGCTAAATGAGCTCGAGCTGAGTTCAACCCTTGATATCTCTCAGCATAAGCCAGGTCTCCTTAGCTGGGAGAGTTAGTCTTCAGGATATGGTTTTTTTCTCTTATCCCCACCAGACTCAGACACTGCTTCTAAAAGATTAACTAACAAACCAGGTGCCTTTAGAGGAACCCTGCCTGCTCTGTCCCCTTCCCCCACCATTGAGGTTCACAGAGCACATTAGCACATGAAAGACGAAAGTCTGCAGTTAGTACATCTGTTTAAGTTTACGTAACACATTTTCCATATGGACCTGGGTACCCTTTTATTTAGATACTTAAAAAAAATCTTCTGGGGCATACCATGGAGGTATTTCTCAGTGAGGGGTGTCTGGGCCACCCGTATCAGAATAACTTGGAGAAGTGAAGTCTTGTGAACAGCGGCAGGAGGCTGGAGAGCCACTGGCCTGGGGGGCAGGCTGGCAGGGAGAACAATTTGCCCCCACAGGTAGGAGCGCCCCTGGAGCTCAGCACCTTCCTTCTGCCTGCACCTGCCTCACGCTTCAGACCCGACCCTCAGCTCCAGAGCACTACAGGCTCTGGACCAGGCAGTGCTGCCCCCATGCCCAGTTCTTCTGGTCCACAATTTCTGGATGCCCCTTCCCAAATTTGATCCCTTTCCCTTCCATCATGTTCCTGCTCTGTCCATTAATCTCCCTGCCCCCCAATTATCTCTCCCTCACAGTTGTCCTTCCCTGTCAGCCTCTCCCTGGGGTTCTTAGAAGGGGTGGGGAAAGAAACTATTGTTCTCTTTATCCTTTTCAACAGCAGGAGAACATGTGTGTGGAGTTGGAAGGTAGTTTGAAATACTGCTGGGTTAATCTCTTGCATTCCCAGGAAGGAAACTCCATCCCTTCCTTCCTCCCCACAGCCAGCTGCATCTGCCAGGCCCTGCTGAGCCCCCTCCATGACCCACACCATTCACAGACCAGAAGATCCAGCCTGGGTGCCCGGGTAGTGCTGCCATCCTACAGGAGCGGCCAGCTTGCCAGTCGCCCTCCCCTGGGAGTCATGCCTGTGACTGGGAGCAGGCCATCTGTTCATTGTGGGCTTTGTTTGCTTTCTCAGATTTTCTTCTTCTGCTTCAATTTTTTGAAGCATATCACCTCTGAGGAATTCTCTGCTTTGAAGTCACAAAGGTAAGGTAGGCCTGCCATTCTCAGTCTGGGCCCACAATGCCCTGGGAGGGTTGTTCCAGTAGCAGGCAGGGCCCAGCCACCTTATACCTGCCCTAAGTCACTGCCCAATTGGCAGATGGCCTCCTTGATGCTGGGGGAGGGTAGGGACCCTGGTGAGGCTGGTAGGTGAGGGACGGTACTCTGCAGGTGAGGCAGAGTGTTGGGGACAGCCTGGAGTCACAGTACCAGAAGCTAGGGGAGAGAAGAGTGGTCTCTGGTGACTTGGAGACTGGGGTGTGTCACTGTAGGGAAAAGCCAGCCCAAGGATCAGAAGACTTCCAAATTGCCATATTCTCTGCCCCTTCCCCAAGTTCCCTGCCCCACAGAAGCAGCTCATTGCTGCCCTCTCTGGACTACCATGGCAGCCATGCCTGCCCCCTCACCCTACACACACACACACCTGCCACAGCTCTCCACAATGGCACATAAGTCCACTTGGGAAATATAAGAGTCTTGGCTGACCATTGCCTTAGGATCCCTCCACAAGTTGGTGTCCTTTCTGGGAGCCCTTGCCTTCCTAACCCAAATTCTGGGTCAGACTTGAGCTCTCAAAAGCTAAGCAGATGGTGGGGAGTACACCTTGTGGCCTCAAATCTGCACCCAGGTGATAGTCATAACCAGGCAGGGTTTATCCCAGAAGTGGGCCTGGCATTTTGCAGCACTCTTTACTTGGGACCTGTCTTCATGAGCTGTCAGTGGCTTGGAGCTTCTTTCTTGGTGGCGGGGTGGGGGGGTCGGCCATAGGACACCCCAGCCAGATCTATAGTTCACTGCTCTATGGGTATCTCTACAGGAGGAAGAGTTTGCCAGCCCGGGATTCGGGCTTCACGTTGGAAGATATCTGCATGCTGAGTGAGTCCTGGACCCCAGCAGACTTCCCTTCCTCTGCACATCTTTGAGTATAGACCATGCAGGAACTATTGGTTCTAGAAGCTTCTCTTTCCAGCTGTATAGTGTGGAAGAGGTGGGGGACCGGGAGTGGGTAAAGATAATTCACTGATGGAAGGCACTGGGCTCTTTCAGGACGGAGGGACCGCGGCAGCACCACCAGCCTTGGCAGCGATTTCTCCCTGGTCATGGAGAGCTCCCCAGGAGCAACTGGGAGCTTCAGCTATGAGGCTGTGGAGTTGGCCCCGGCAGGAGCACCGACTCAGGCAGCTTGGTGAGGGGCCTGGCTGGAACCACACTTGCTCACAGCTGTGGTCAAGGGCTGCCAGCTCCAGGGAGCCAGGCAGGAGTTCCAGCAACAAAGGGACCTCCTGTAGTAGGCCAGAGAGCACAGCTCATGTTCCTGCTGCCTGTCCTGGGCTTCAGGGGCCAGCCACCTGGCTGGGGAGAGACACTGCTGGACCAGGAGCATAAAGGGCCAGAGCTCCCTGTAGCTTGAAGGCAGGACGGGCTGGGCTGGGCAGAGGAACTCCCTGGGTATGCTCCCTTGTTTCATTTCCCTGGGAGGTGGGAGCCAGGTTAGAGAAAAGACAGGAGAATACCACAAAAAGTGAGGGCAGGATGTTGACTGGGACTTGGAAACTTGTTTGAGGGTCACCTTTGAGAAGCTGATGAAAGCTAGGGACTTTCTCCCTGGACAATGGCTCAAAATTTTTTATAACATCTGGAGGTAGGAAGAGTTCCTGACTGGTTAGCTGAGAGTCCTTTTCTGACATGGACTCAAGCCAGCAGGCCAGTGTTGTTTGGCTATTACACCTCCTCTGTGAAGACCCTGTCCTTGTTGCCTATGGCCCCGAGCCTAGGAAGTAGGCAGTGCCCAGCATGCGCCCACTTCCATGTGGCCTTTTCCCAGTGGAGAGAGGCTAGGCCCTGAGAGTCCTCAGGAGCGGCAGAGGCCTTGCTTAGATGGTGCTTCGGCCTGACAGCCCTCCTCCTTCCACCACAGGAGGAAGAGTCACTCATCCTCTCCACAGAGTGTGCTCTGGAACCGGCCACAGCCTTTGGAGGACCGCCTGCCTTCCCACCAGGGGCTGGTGGAAGCCAAGTCTTCCAGCTCCTCATCCTCAAACCATTCTGACAACTTTTTCAGGATGGGTAGCAGTCCCCTAGAGGTCCCCAAACCCAGGTGAGGAGCTCTAAAGCCCCTGCTGGTGGAGGCGGCCAGTCCTCCCTCCTCACAAGGCTGGAGGGTGGGTGTTCCCGCGCCTGAGCTTCCTTCGTGGTATCTCAGGATGGGGTTCTTGGCCTGTGACCTGGTAGGCAGTGGTGCCCAGGAGGCCAGAAGAGGTTGACGAGATTGCAGTACGAGATGCTAGTTGGAGAATGGGCTAGTGTTTCAGCACAAAGCAGGGGCTAGTTTGTAGGGTGGTTTATGATCCTTCCTGGAGCTCTGGTAAATGGGGAATCCAGATGCAGTGGTGTGACATGCTGGGTAGGGAGTTTGTCTGCTTCCACCTGTCTTCTTTGCATGTCCCAGTCCCCCCTAGACCTCACATTCTGATTGAAGAGGATGGATTTAGATGGTCTGAGTCCCTTTTCTGACTTTCCATGTATGGATTGGTGGGGGCAGTGAGGAGAAAAGAAAATAACTGCTAGGGAACTGGCTAGATGTGTGTGGCTGGGGCAAACCAGGGGAGCCTATGCACCTAGAAAGGGAGCAGCTCAGGCAGGATGGATGCACCAGAGGCAAGGCTGGGCTGTGTTGCAGAAGTATTTTCCCTGGATTTGGTTAAAAACTGAGCACTGAACCAGAGGCTTGGAATTGAGGGATGGGGGAAGCAATTAGAGAACACATTTACTTGTTGACCCCATGTAACTCTTTCTGTTTTGTGCTGCCAGGGAAAGAATCCTATGGATTGTTTTCTGCTTTGTAAAGTTATGGGGTTGTCTAGCACAGGAGTGAACATAGCAATGTGGGATATAGGAGTCCCTAGTCAAGCCCAGGGAGAAAGAGATTTAGCAGAAAGAGCATGGGTTCTGGAGTCCATCCCAGGTTTGAGTCCAGCTCTGCCATATGATGGCTGTTTGACTTTGGGACTCGTTTCTTCCTTGGTAACAGGCTGGTAAAAAAGGAAGGACTTTCTGAAATTTCTGGAACTCGCCTGCCATCACTACCCTCTTTGGTTTTTCTGTTTACTGTTACTTGGGACAAAAGCAGGCAATGGAGGAAGATGGTGAAGAGGACTCTCACCACTTAGAGCAGATAAGCTGCAAGGCAAATAGGGACTCTGGACCCCCCCCCCTCCCCGTCCAGAGTGTGCCCTTTCACTCAGAACTCTCAAGGCTGTAGCAAGTCTGTTCAGTGAAGACTGTGAGGCCCCGGCCCTGGGAGGTTTGGACATGGCTGAGCCAGAGGGGTGGTGCCGGGCAGACAAGCCCACGTGGCCTGTGCTCACTCACACCCTCTGCATGGGGCTGGTGGTGCATGTCCATGTTGCCCAGCTTTCCTCAGGGCTTCTCCAGGGCTGCTGTGGCCCTGCATGCCCCTTGCTGTTCCGGGCTGGAGCCCCTCCTCGTGGTCCCTGTCTCCTTTTCTGCCTGGCAACTGGGGAGGAAACCAAGAAGCCTCTTGCTTCTAGGTCCTGCCCCTGTCTTAACTGTCCAAACTGCTGGAGGATTCCCAGCTGAGGCAGCACCTACAACCTTTCCCACACTCCTAGCTTTTTATCATCCCTTTCTTACTACCAAGAGAGTCTGCTCTCTGATTTCCTGATGGTTGGGGGTGGGGGGAAGGAGAGAGAAGGCTTCCCATATCCCCACCCTTAGTCTCCCCTGTGTTTCTCTGGCTGCACTGGGTGGCCCACTTTCAGGTCAGTCCAGGATGGCCACCAAGGCTCTTCCCTCAGGGCTGAGGAGGGTTACAGGTGTCCTGGCCTCCAGCTCTGTGTGCTGAGGCCTGGCAGAGCTCGGAGAGTGGGACCAAAGTGGAGCACAAGGCCTTTGAGAGGCTTCGGGGGGGCTGCTGCGAGCTGTTTGATCCTTCTGCTGATCTATTCCGGGAGGGCCCCCTTTGGAGCCTGCCTGGGCTGGCCACGCAACACGGTCCTTCTGGATTGGATACCGGTTTGCCATAGGTGTTGAAAGACTAGATTATTCAGATTCGGAACATTCTAATTATGTTTCCATTAACATTAAAATTAATTTAGTCTCTTTAGTCTTAAAGTGCCTAAGGGATCCTGTCATTAGCTTTCCTGATTCTCTTAGGTAACAGTAGCCACTCAAGTTTAAAATGCAGTGGGGGGAGCTGTGGAGAAAGAAATCCTTCAGTAAAGTTAGGGGACAGCTGAAAAACTGCTCAAAATGTGAATTTCTGGGTTTTATATTTCCTAATTCCACATGAATCTCTTTTTTTATCTTATTTAATTAGAGCAGCTGTAATTTACAGTAAAAACATACAGAAAGTAGAGTTCCCATACATAACCCCTCTCTCACACACACTCACTTTTCCCTATTAACATTGTGCATTAGTGTGGTACTTTTATTACGGTTGGTGAAACACTATTATAATTATGCCATTAACTTTAGCCTAATGTTCACATTAGGGTTCACTCTTTGTATTGTGGGTTGTTTTGTGTATGTGTGTATGTATATGGTAACTTATACACAACCTAAAACTTCCCTTTTGTCCCTTTTCAAATATACAATTTAGTGGTGTTAATCATATTCACGAAGTTGTGTCTCTGTCACCATCATCCATTCCCAAAACTTTTCCATCACCCTGGACAGAAACTGCATACCAACTAAACATGAACTCCCTGTTCCCCTCCCCCACCTAGCCCCTGGTAACCTGTTTTATAGTTTCTAACTTCATGAATTTGCATATTCTGCTTATTTCATATGAGATCATAGAGTATTTGCCCATTTTTGTCTGGTTTATTTCACTTAGCATGATATCTTCAAGGTTTATCCATATTGTAGCATGCATCAGAATTTCCTTATTTTTTATGGCTGAATATATTCCACTGTGCATCTGTACCATGTTTTGTTTATCCATTCATCTGTTTATGGACATTTGGGTTGTTTCTACCTTTTGGCAGTTGTGAATAACACTGCTATGAATGTTGCTGTGCAAATACCTGTTTGAGTCCCTGCTTTCAGTTCTCTTGGGTATGTGTCTAGAAGTGGGATTGCCCACTTATACGGTAGTTCTGTACTTCCCTTTCTGAGGAACTGCCAAACTATTTTCCACAGCATCTGCACGATTTTACCTTCCCACCAACAGTGCACAAAGGTTCCTGTTTCTCCACATCCTCACCAGTACTTGTCTTCCATTTAAATAGCCATTTTGTTAGGTGTGAAATGGTATCTCATTGTGGGTTTTGATTTATATTTCCCTGATGGCTAATGATGTTGAGCATCTTTCATGTATTTATTGGCTACCATTATGTATGTCTTTTAAAGGAGAACTCACCTCCTTTAAAAGGTTTGTTCTAGATTAAATAATAGCTGTGGCCAGGTTGGGAAGAAAGTTTGGTGATTCTTATCCAGCCCAAGCCCTTGCTGGGAAGACTTATGGCTTTTTTGAATTATTAGCTACCATTGTAGCAGCTTCTGATAAGGCTGTATTTCAGTACCATGATTAACTCTTTTGGCAGCTACGGGGCTGGGAGCTGGGAAGTGGCCAGACCAGTGCTCTGAGCTATGTGCCACTTCTGCCCTGCATGGCCTTGGTCTCTGCTGTGGAGTCAGACACCCATTAGGGGTAGGGGAGTTGCCAACACAGCACTGTCCATGCCTGAGAAGGGATGGGGCCACCACTGAGCCCAGCAAGAAGCCAGGGTGCCTGAAGAGCAGATTAGCTCAACTGAGGGGACGCCCAGCAGCCTGGTGGAATAGCTAAGTAGCAACATAGGAACCAATCTCTGCCCAGTTAGCTGCTCCCTCCCCCCGCCACCACCTGCTCCCTTCTTATAAGCAATGAACCCCATTCTAGGCTGCTTTCTGCAACACCTTGGTTCCTGTCCTGTGTTTGATGTGTTCTCACGTGGGGCCATAGCTCCAGATCAGCAATGAGTGATGGGAAATCTGAGGGCATTCCCAGCTGAAAACCCAGAGATGAAGCCTTGAGGTCACATTAGATTTCTCAGGCTGCTGCAGGAGCCCTACAGGTCCTGGCTTTATGTGACCATCCCCCATCCCTTTGAGGTGTTTAAAAGCCAGGCTGGGTGAGAGTGAGGTTTCTTTTTCAAATGTGATAAGCAGTCCTGTCCTAGCCATCTCTGAAGTCAGTTGCTCTGCTTGTTCAGGCCCTGAGGCCTAGTTCCTGGAGGCATTCACTTGGGTAGGGCCATCAACTGGCAGTGTCAGAGGGAGGCCTTGGGGTCAGCTGGGGGTAGTGTGGGATGTAGTTTTGATCAGCTGACATCCCAGGTCCCCTCAAAGCCGCTTATTTCCTGTGTAACTTGACACGAGTCACTTGATGTCTTTGGACTTCTGTTTTCTCATTTGTATAATCAGAGGCTTAGACTAGCAACTCCAGAGTCCTTCCTAACTAAGTGTACCTTCAAGCTTCTGTCAGGTTATGCCAATTCATATACTTTAAGATCCGAGTTACAGCAAATCCATCTCAAACTGTTTTAACAATAAAGGAAACCTGGCAGCTCTTAAGGAAAAATCTGGTAGAAAGGTGACCTTCAGGCAAAGCCTGATGAGGGCTCCGTCTTCATTTCTCTGTGGTTCTTTCTTGCCAGTTTCTGTAATGGTGGTAAAATATATTTTAGCAGTTCCTAGGACAGCGTGCTTCTTTCCTCATATCCAGAGGTTACATGGGGGCCTCTGTTTCCCAGTTGTAGATTTGAAGTTCTTAGCTTTACTCCAGTTGGTTATGTGCCTATCCCTGAACCAATTCCTAAGTTCCCCACCACCCCTGACCAGGAAGGAAAACTCAGGGGATTACAAGGATAGCAAAGACTTTGGTCAGTCCTGGGTTTGAATTCCAACTTTGCCACTGTTGTTAAAACTGTGTGGCTTAGAAAAATCACTTCTCTCTGAGCTCAATTTTTTTCATCCCCTCTTTAGAGTGGGAATATAGATGGCCTTCAGAGGTTTGGGTTTAAGTGAGATGATGGAGTGAAGTACCTCGCACATAGTAAATACTCTTCCTTTCCATAAATGCTCAGTAAACCAGCTGTGATTAAGGACCTGTCCCAGTCAGTTGTGTATCTGAGAGCCTTTGGGTCATATCAGGGCACTAGCAGCTGGGTAGAATGCCAGACAGGTGCCCCACCCCAGGCTTCTTTCTCATTGTCTCAGGTGTGTTGCTTGGGCCAGCTCTGTTTGTATCACTATTCTTATACGCCCTTCCAGGAAAGACTAGCTAAAAGACAATTGCTCACAGCGTTGGCCTGTGGCAGGGCATCTGGCAGGGAGGTAGGGGAGATGGAGTTGTTCCCTCAGGGCTGTGAAGAGGACACGTATTTTTGCTAAGAAGCCACCCTCCTAGGCAGATGTCTGAGTCCCGAGATCCTGGAGGTTTACACAGATGATCTCTGAAATCACCATCAGCCCTGCAGTCTGGTCTTCTGGTTTGAGGACTGATGGAAAGAGGAGCTCATATATATATATTTAATTTTTTTTATTATCTATTTATTTATTTGCTGCTCTTGTTTGCACTTGAATGAGCAAGCACAGGGAAGCAGAGTCTGAGGTCTTACTGAAGCTGGCTGAGTCCCTTGCCAGTGTACTGTAGCAGGCTTGCAGGTGTTTCTTCCATTCTACGCAAGGTGCAGGTGCTTTCTTCTTTAGGTCTCCCTCTAGCAATCTGATCCAGACTGGCATCTGTGACACAGCCCCTGCTCTCAAACCTGAATGGAGCTGTCCTTTACAACCCTTTCTCTGACAAAAGTCTCAAGTAGAAGGATTTGTCTAGAGCCCATGTGTTCCATCTTGAAAAGCTCAGGGGTGTACAGAAGCCACTCACTGGGAGACAGATGTTCCCCTAGGATTGGACACCTCCTGCTCTTGTGCTGCCTGGCTCACTCCAGTTTTTGGCTCCTGGCTATTCCAGGCACAGTTCTGGCCTGGTGGTGCTGTCTGATGGGATACTGGAGGAAGTAAGCTGACTAGCCTAGGGGACCAGGAATCCTTAAGGACACGTGTTTGTAACCTCATTCGATTTGTTGTTTTCCTCTTGGCAGTGTGATTCTTTGATAGCCTTGGTGGGGTGGGGTGGGGCATAAGAAACTGCCTTTGTTCCAGGTCCCAAGAGCTCCTCAGCCTGCCTGCCTCCTTTGGTCAGCATCCCTTCTGTTCCCACAAACTCCTAATATTAGCAAAGAAACTCTGCCATAAAGTTTTGAACAGTAGACAAGATTTGTGGAGCCAGGCTGTACGTTGGAGAGGGGTTGAGCTGACTGAAGCCCCAGCATGACCTGGAGGAAGTCCAGGGCAGACTCCAAACTTGTGGCATATGGTGCACCCTCTCCTGGGAAAGCTCTCTCTTTGATTAATTGATCGCCTTAGCCCTACTGAATGTCTGCGTCTAGAAACAAGGAAGTCCTGCTTTGTTGGGTCCTAGGGCTTCTATCAGGCAATAAAGCATGTCCTGTTCTCCTCCCACATGTGGCAGTGTACACTTTCTAGAGTATAGGAAAAATAATGACTGCGGCAAGCCTTTTGCGGGGTTCTGATTCGTGGCAGTTTAAGCATAGAAAGCCATCTGTTTTCCAGGGTCTCAAGGTGAGGTGGTTTTGTTTCAGGACAGACATGCAGTGCTGGGCGAGACAGGTTTGAAAGTTTCTTCTTGTGCTCGCTAGTTGTGGGACCTTGGGCAAGTATATTAACATATCTGGGTGGTGTTTCCCCTTCTCTTAAGACGGGGTGGTCCGGGATCGCCAGAGATGATGTGTGCAGTGCCTGCCAGCATGGCAGTCAGGTGGCAGTTGTGAGGATAATGCTGGTCCGTGGCCCATTGGGCTGTTGCCTCAGACAAGGTACCCTTGACCCCAGCCAGCTGGGTGAGCCAAGGTCAATGAGTGTTTTTCTCTGTCTCCCACCCCCACCATTACTCATGCTTCTGCCCTGTTTCCTTGTCCCTATGGAAGCACATTCTGCCATTCTTGAACTAAAGAATAAAGGGTCGCACATCAAAGGTGGTGTGCCTCTGAGGACCAGGACCTGGGGTAGCCAATGGAAGAGCCTCGTTTGATGTCTCCCCATCATCCCTCTTCCCTTCAGTGGCTGGGCTACTGCCCAGAGACAGAGAAGGCTGGGGAGGAGGGCTTGACCTTGAGTGGGGAGGAGGTGGCAGCAGCAGATTTCCAGCACAATTCTTTCTGTCTTCTCCCTACTCCCAAACCTCCATCCAAAAAAGGCCTGATGAAGCTGTCAAGTTGCCTGCCTGATTCATCCCTTCCCTCTGGGCACAGCCAGTAAATTTGCTGGACTGATGCCTGTGAATACAAACTATGGCTCCTGGAAGGGCAGCTGCAGAGGAAGGGGGGATCTCTGGGCCGCCAACACCCCATTCTTCAATCTAGGTCACCACCATCCACAGTCCCCAAGATGCTTGTTCTCCCGCCTCTCTGATAGGACCCAGTGGCCCCTGGGTGCTACATTGCCCACTCGGCAAATCTGCATCCCCAGGGTGCCAAGTGACCCTGCCTCCCAGGGCATCTGGCCTTGGCACCCTTCTTTCTGGTACTGTTGAAGTCACACTAGCAGTGTCAGCAACCAGGGCAGGCACAGCCTGCCCCAGCTTTGGTTGCTGGCTTACCTTCTGCCTCCATGCCTTGCTCTTGTTCTTATTGCTGCCATAAGTCTCTGCATGAAGCACGGTTGTCACAGCTCAGCCTGCCTTACAGTGTGACTTTATAGATGTTCTACCAGTGGAAACTTGTGACCATCACCCAGGGCCACTATTTTCTCCCCTGTCCCCTCCAGGCCCTCCTCTGTCAGGCATATGACTGACTGTGCACCATCTCCCCTCTCTCTCCTCTCTGCCCCAGATCAGTGGACCATCCCCTGCCCGGATCCTCTCTCTCCACAGACTTTGGCAGCTGGCAGATGGTCTCGGGCTGTGGCAGTATTCAGGAACGGGCTGTCCTGCACACAGACTCCTCTCTCCCTTTCAGCTTCCCGGATGAGCTCTCTAACAGTTTGTAAGTGTCTTGCTTGAGAAGGCAGGATGCTGCCCTGCCCATGTTGAAAGCTGGTGAGCCATCAAGAATGCTGGTTAGAAATCAGGCAGAGGCTGGCTCCAGGGAGCTGGCCTGGCCTCTGTGCACTTCATCAGCCTCTCAGCAAAGCATTCCTCCCTGCCCCCAGAGCCCTAAGGTATGAGAGAGGCCTCATGGACTGCACAGGAAGTGCACTGGGCAGGGGGATGTGTGTTCACTCTCCCCAGCGTCTAAAACCCATCCATGGGTGTCTCAGGGCATTCCCAAGGGAAAGCTGGCTGGACTGTAACTATAGAAGATTCTATTTCTGTTCAAGGCTTTGTCTGACATGATAATCCTTTGAAAGCAGAACAGAGGGGGTAGTGGAAGAGGTAGGAGTATGGTGGAGAACAGAGAAAGGAGCTGGGTTAGTCCAAGGACTGTGGTCCTTCTGAGCAGGACCAGGGTTCCCTTCCCCTCTCTTGTCTTCTGCTTTTGCCTCTGGGCAGGAAAGGGATCGGATGGGAACACTTGATACCAAACCCATAAGATTCTCTTCATCCAGGACTCCAGAACTGGGCTTCTAGCTCTTAACAGCACAACCACCTGTGTGGCTTCCTCTGTGAAAGCCACCTGCTTCCTGCACAGATGTCAGGCAGGACCTGCTCCTCAGATGTGGCTGCCTCAGGGCCCCTCAGCCAGCGTCCTTCACCCCCACCCCATGGGCTGGATGAACCTCATGCTAGGAGGCACCCCCTACCACCAGAATCCAGCTCATATCCAGCAAAGCTGCCAGGTTGGGGGCTGCTTGCCTCCTAGAGAGTTGGGAAGAAAAGGGCCCTGGTACCCTGCTTGAGGGCAGCCAGGGACTGTACTTTGGAGTTCCCAGGATGGTGCTGACAAGCCCAGCCCTGCAGCTATAGAGGAATTGAAGGCTTCAGAGGCCACAAGTGCTACACAAACAAGATCTCTACCTTAGATTTCTGAAGCGTTAAGGAAAAAAAAGTTTTCTGTGCCTTTTGGTAGGGATTTTCTAGTTTAGCAAAACTGGCCTAAGAGCCATTCTCTGTCCCTCCTTGATACTACTTGCCTGTTTGGGTGGCTAAAGCCAGGTAACTCTGGCCCCAGATCACCCAGCCTGGAACCTACAGTTAGGCTGTGCGCAGCTCTGAGCTTCTAGGCCACCCCCAGGCTTCTGTGTGGTTCCTAGAGGAGGGCAAGGTCCTGCATGATCTCATGGCCTCCCAAGATTTGGGGGTGGGGAAGCGTGCATCCTGGTGAGATCGTACAATATATGAGTTCAGTGCTTAGACTGTTATCAGAGAAACCCGGTCCAAATCTTAGTTCGTCTGTGCCCCACCTGTGCCTTGGGATATCACCCTTGACCTCTGAGTCTGCTCATGTCATGAAAGTGAATGGTGCTTGTGGTGGATCTAGTCCCTGTCTGTCTGTTGCCTGGCTGTGTCCTCAAGTGGATCCTGTATTCTCTGTAGACCCCAGTTTTCTTGTCTTTAAATAAATAGGGGTAGTCTCTGCCCCTGTTTCTCTCAGGAAATGGAGGGCAGAGAGGATGCACATGTGTGTGCCTTTGGGTGTTCCCCTGTGAGTGCAAACTACTAATCTCAGTTTCTCCAGTGTAAGACATAAGGAAAAGCTGAGGAATCACATATGGCCCCTAATCTATGAAACCTAATTAGGGAGTAGAGATCTAGAGCCACGGGTTTCCTCCCAACTCAGGAGAGACTTTAGGGCTGTTCTTGGTGTCATGGGGATTTAGGATCAGCTCCCTTTTCTTAGTGCTGCTGTGAGAGCAACTGGCTTTCCTTCACCCCAGACCTGTTGTGCCCCCACTCCACGCCTCTCACCCTTGCCAATCTTTCCCCGCAGTTCTGTTTAGCCTCAAACCAGGTCTGTCCTCTCCTTTCTTACCCCAGGGTTGTCATTTATCCTCAGACCTCCACATGCTCCTCCAGGTCCTGGGATACAAGTTAAGTTTGGCTTGGAAATTTGGTATATTATTGGTGCCTCTGACTAGCTCCCAGGAATTGGTTTCTTGGGAAGAAAATTTGAGTGAACTTGGTGGTCAGGGACACTCTTAGTGCTTGGGGTAAATGGGAACATGAAGACGCGTCTCAGGAGGTCTGTGATCCCTGGAGAGGGCCTTCCAGGAGACAGGTAGAGGGAACACCGTGTGAGTACCTGACCTTTTCTGTCTGTTCCAGAGACTGCACATCTTTGAGTCCAGAGGTTCGGTATGGCTCTGATAGCTTAGGTGTTTTCTGATAGAGAATCTTCAAAATAGGCCTGGGTTTGCATGTTCTTGTTCCTCCATTTGACTTGTAGCTCAAGCCAATGAGAGAAGAGGGCCTTCCTACCCTCCTCTGACTGTGATCAGAACCAGTAGAGGCCAGGGGAGAAGGAGATAAAAGCATCAGAGCAGGAATTCTGTGAAAAAGGCAGACCTCTCCCAGCTGCTTACTTGGGACCATAGTGATTGATGTGTAGCTAGAGCTCAGGGGTTCCTCTGGTACCCCCTGTCCTGCAGGTTCTCCCAGGGCACTGCCAAGGGCTTCCTGCCAGGGTGTTCCATCAGAGTCCTGGCCCTAAAAAGGTGAGGTCTTCAATCAAGACCTGATTGCTGATCTGAGGGCCCCTCCTCACTGGTAGTTGTAAGATTCGTGTCTCAGCTTATTCTCACTGAGGAACAGGAGTAGACAGCTATTGGGGCAGACCCCTGCTATGCATCCCCCCATTCCACCCCACCCCATTCATCAGAGCTATTTCCAAATGGAGAGTCAGGTCAGTGCCCAATAAAAGTTGCTGCTTCTAGGTAGGAACAGCAGCCTGAAAACTGGGGGAAAAAAAAAAAGGTTTAAGGAGGTAACAGTAAGAGGGCCACAGGGAGGAAAGGTAATGTGGAGGGAGGAGGGCTCCTCTAGGCTGAGGGGGCAGAGGCTGGATCCCATCCCAGGGTAGTGCATTCAGTCTCTCCCCCTCCCCCCAATAGGCTTGCTGCCCTGAGTGACCGGGAGACTCGGCTGCAGGAGGTGCGCTCAGCCTTCTTGTCTGCCTACAGCAGCATGGTGGGGCTTCGGGCAGCAGCTCCCAGTCCCTCCGGGGCCATCGGGGGCCTGCTGGAGCAGTTTGCACGTGGTGTTGGGCTCCGGGGCACCAGCAGCAGCACCTTGTGAAGCAGCCAGTCAATGACAGTTCCTGCTCTTCTCCCAGCTGAGCCCTGAGTGGAATCAAAGCCATGCCCAGCCAAGGTGGGGCTTCAAGGAGGGGGTGTGGATCTCTTCATCCCCTTCTGCCATCTTCCACATGGCAGCAGCCCCAAAGCCAGTGCAGGAGTGAGGACTGGTGTCTGCTCTTCCCTTTTGCACTGCCTCCCACCCACCCCAGCCTTTGCCGGGATACCCCAGCAACTCTCAGAACTGTGTGGGGTTTCCTTGAGGCCTTGTGGAGGCCATGATTTCATAGAAGACATCCCTCACACCCACACACCTCATTTTTGTTTGCTGGGGAAGACAGATCACCTACAATGAGAATGAGGCAGTTTGACCCAGATCACAAAACAAAATAAAAGTCTTTGTGAACAGTCATTTTCTTGCATCCTCATTTGGTGGCTGACTTTATGGAGCTATTTCAGAGGTTCTCAGTGTCCTCCCTTGGGCTGGAAGAAGGGATTAAGCATGGAGAACTGGAGACTTGGGTATGCCTCCTAACTCTTGAACCGTGGCTGTCCCCTCAGTGAGAAGGGGACCTGTACTCCCAAGGCTGTTAAGAAGGGAACAGTGGTTCTCAGGCCTGAGCCAGCCTGTCACCTGGGCAGAGTGTGCAGATTCCCAGGGCTGCGTGAGATTTAGCCTTTAGGTTGCTGGGATCTTCCTTTTGGGAGATGGGGAGTTCATTTTTAACATGTTCTGCAGGCAACAGAGCAGATGACTTACAGCCCACACCTTAAGGACCCCTTCCTATAGTGGAGGAACTCGCTTCTGGAGCTTTTGAGGCAGCTGTTACCCTGTTGAGGGTGGGGGGTATTTCCTGTTTGACCACCACAGTCTACCACCATCTTTGTCCACAGGGTGACCTGGGGTAGACATCACAGTGTGTCTGCATTTCTAACACCATGAAGTTGCACAGTGCTGGATTTGTTGTAACAGCTGCCATTTACTGGGCTTTTAACACACAAGAGGTCATGAGTGTGAATGATGAGAGAACAAATTCATGCTGAGCCATCTACATGCATTATCTTGATAAAATTTTACAACACCTTGAATAACTGCTATACAGCCTTTCCACCAAGAGGACCCACAGAGACATTGAGTAACTAGCCCAAGGTCACAGAGCTATTAAGAACACATGTTGAAACACTCTTCCTATTGAAAGACCCAGGCAGGTCTGGGAGGGAAGGGGGAAGCAGATTGTTGAGGTGACTCAGGAAGACAGAGGACCCCGACGCCCACCAGGCGCCTCCATTGCTTCAGAACGGCGGACAGCTCCAGGGCTTGGGTTTCAGCACCTGGGAGAGTTGCGCGGGGCGTATCTCCCAAGCGGCTTGGGCTGGGGGTGTGGGTAAGGTTCCCGGCTGGCCCGTGGCTGTTCCAATGGGGCGGGGGCCGCCCGCCGGGGCGGGCGGGGCTGTGCTGCTATCTGGAGCCACCACCGCCGCCGGGCACACTCAGGGCGCGAGCGGCAGGAGCGCACGCAGAGCTGGAGGGAGCGCAGCCGCAGCCGCAGCCGCAGCCGCCGCGGCACATGGGCTGGCCCGGCCGCCTCTAGCCCCCGGCGGACTCAGGCAGCCTCAGGACCAGCCATGTCTCTCGGCGGAGCCTCCGAGCGCAGTGTACCGGCCACCAAGATTGAAATTACCGTGTCCTGTAGGTGAGCGGGCCGCGCCAGGAAGGGCTTAGGCACTGCCCCAGCCCCAGCCGCTACGGGGCTCGGCGCGGACAGGTGCTAGACCCAGAGGGGGAGGCATCCGGGGCCGTAAAATCTCGGCTGAGGACTCAGGGGAGCCGCAAAAGAGGGCTCAGGCTACAGGCTCAAGGGGTGGGTCGCGGGGATCCAGTAGGAACTGGACACCAGGAAGACAAAGTTCTTGGGTGACCCCTCTTTCCGGGGTTCCTGGAGACGATGTGGGCGCGGATGCTTTGGGTCCGCAGAAGCACCCGTCCAGGACTGTTATTTCCGGTGCTTTCCAGGGTGCTGACAGCACGGACCCCCAGCAGGGAGTACTAATGGGGGAGAGGAGTGCGACTTGTGACCTACCCCTCCCCCGGTGCCATACTCAGGGCAGAGTCGAAGAGGTGTGCCCCGGGATGACCCACCCTCTGTCTGTCGCTTTCTCTAGGAACCTGCTGGACCTCGATACCTTCTCCAAGTCCGACCCCAGTAGGCGGCGCCAGGGCCGGGAATGGGAACTTAAAGTCCGGGCGCGGCTGAGGAGCCGGGGTTGGGAGGGAGGGACAATAAAGTGGTTCAGGACAACCTGACTTCCGCCCCCCTCCCGCAGTGGTGGTTCTTTACACGCAAAGCCGGGCCAGCCAGGAGTGGCGGGAGGTGAGTCCAAGAGCCCCCTCCCAGCCCAGAGCCGCCCCCGGGGAATCACCTGCCCTCTTGCAGGCCCCGCGCTGAACCACCGCCTCCCCGCCCAGTTCGGACGGACCGAGGTGATCGACAACACGCTGAACCCAGACTTCGTGCGCAAATTCGTCCTCGACTATTTCTTTGAAGAAAAGCAAAACCTGCGCTTCGATGTGTGAGGCCCAGCCCAGCATTCTGGCTTGGCCCGCCCTGCGACCTGGATCCTCCAGGATTCCTGGCACGGCCCGCCCGTGCCTCGCCTCGCGTCTGGCTCCGCCCCCAGGCTCAGCGGGTCCAAGCCTTAGCCCCGCCCCTAGACCAGACCCTACTCGGTTCACTCCCCCGGCCCGCCCCAGCTTCCTAGTTTAGCTCCGCTCCCGTCTAGGCCCCGCCCCCAGCACTGCCCCAAAGTTGGCCTCACCCCAGGCCTGACCCCTGCCCCAAACGAGATCCAAGCTGAAACTCGGGTCCAAGTCCGCTCCTTCCTCCATCCACAATCTTAACGAAGACTCAGAGCCCGACCATTTTCCAGCCTCCTATCCAGACCACTCGCGCCCCGACCCCTACCCCGCCCCACACCCAGCCGGTTCCACTCTCTTCCCAGGTACAACGTGGACTCCAAAACCAACATCTCCAAACCGGTGAGCGAGCGTCCCCTTGCGAGCTGGCCAGGCACACAGCAGGAGCTCAGATGTGCTAAACGACTCTCCTTAGAACCTTTCCTAACCCCTGACCCGAACCCATCCTCCCGGCCCTCCACGCCCACCCCTGCCTCAGTTTCCCATCTGCGCCCCTTATTCACTGCTCCTCTTCCTTTCTCGGCCGCCGCTGGGACCTGCAGAAGGTGAGGCTGGGCGGGGCTGGGCGGGAATGAGGAGAGGATGGTATCTTGAGAGCGGGCCTTGGACTGATGGCGGGACCAAGGGGCGGAGCTCGCCTGGCCCATGCCCCGCCCCGCCCCCACTAGAGCACATGCCGGACGGTGGCTCTAGCGACATCCCGTCGCCTTGGTACCCCCTGGCATCACCGGGCCAGCCTTGGGTCCCTATGCTCCCAGTCTGTCCTGGCCCTTGCTGACTCCGTGTCCCCGCACAGGATTTCCTGGGACAAGCGTTTCTGGCACTGGGAGAGGTGATCGGAGGCCAGGGCAGCCGTGTAGAGCGATCCCTCACGTGAGTCAAATAGGAAGGGGTGCATGGGGAGGGAGGGGCGCCTCCAAATTCTCCCTCCACTTCAGGAGGTCTCATAGTGGTGGAGGCTGGGATTTCCCCTGGACAGGGGCCTTAGCTGGGCCCATCACCCCATGAGAAATCCGATCTCCAGGACTTTGCACGAGTCTGCCCCAAGGCTGACATGTCCTCCCTCTCCTAAGTCTGATTCAACATTTAAGGTTCTATTCCAAGCCCCCCTCCTCCCAGAAGCTTTCCTTGGCTAAATCAAATGTTCAGGAATTTCCATCACAGTCACTCACTAAATATTTATTAGCATGTTTTGTATGCCATTCCCTGTGCTAGGCACCAGGTGTTCGTCCATTCTACAAATACCACAGGGCATATACTGTGTTTTAGCCACTGCTCAAGAGTCTAGGGTTGCAATGGTGAACAAAACAAAGGTTCCTGCCCTCAGGGAGCTTATACTCTACCAGGGGGAGAGAGACATAATATGTTACAAGATGGTTAAATCCATGTGGGAAAAAGGCAAAGTAAAGCAGCATAAGGTGACTGGAAATGCTGGGTGGGTGGCAGGTGCAATATTCAATACAGTGGTCAAATAGGCCTCATGGAGAGGTAACTTCTGAGCAACAATCTGAAGGAAGAGGGGGAGTGAGCCATGCATCTATCTGGAGGAAGAGTGCTCCTAGCAGAGGAAATACCAGTACAAAAACCTGGTATAGTCAAAGAGCAAGGAGGCCAGTGTGGCTGGAGCAAAGCAAGCAAGAGGAGAATAGGAGGAGGGGAAGTTGGAGAATTCACAGGGGCCCAAGTCAGGTAGAGCCTTGTGGGCTGCTGTAACGATTAGCATTTTCCTCTGAGGTGGGAGCCAAGGGAGGGTTCAGAGCAGAGGAGTGACACTATCTGACGTGCTTTCAAAGGATGATGCTGGCTGCCAGGTTAAGAATAAACCTTGGCTGGACAAAGGCAGAAGCAGGAAGATAACTAGGCCATGACAGTCATCCAGGTGAGGGAGAATGGTGACTTTGACCAGGGTTATAACAACGCAGGAGGGGAGAAATGGTCAGATTCAGCATGGATTTGAAGGTGAAGCCAACAAATTTCCTGACACATTGAATATAGATGTGAGAGGAAGAGGCAAGGATGATATCAAGGCCTTTGGCATGAGCAACTAGAAGAATGGAGTTGCCATCAACTGAGATGGTAAAATACTGAGGGAGGAGCAGGTTAGGGCAGAATTTGATATGGAGTCCAAATCTGTCATGTTGGACTTCATATGTCTTATTTGACATGCAAGGGGAGATGTCAAAAGGCAGTAAGATATGTGAATCCTAGATGTTCTTTAAGGCCATTAGACTAAATGAGATCGCGAAGGGAGTGAGGAGAGAGAAGAGAGACCAAAGACTGAGACTCCTAAAGGAAAAAGTAGAGAAGGAGACTGAAAAGGAGCAACTGATGAAGTAGGAGGAGGACCAAGAGAAAGTGGTGTTGTCCTGGAAGCAAAGTGAAAGAAGTCTATCAAGGAGGAGAGGGTAACCAACATGCCAAATGCTGCTGCAGATCAAGCAAAGTGAGGACTGAGGATTGTCCGTGGGATTTAGCAAGATGGAGGTCACTGGTGACTCGGACAAGCACAGTTTTGAAGGAGAGGTGAGGTTGGGAACCTGACTGGAGAAGTTTAGAAGAGGAGAGGAGGAGAGGAATTGGAGTCAGGGAATCTTTCAAGGAGTTTTGCTGCAAAATGGAAGAAGAAAAATGGAGTGGTGGCTACAGGAGCAAGTGAGGTCAAACATAGGTCTTTCATTTTTTAATATGAAAAAATGTATACCATGTTTGTATGCTGATGGTAATGACCCAGTAGAAACTGAAATATTTGGCATAATAAGAAGAGGATAATTGTTGCCGTGATGTCCTTGAGCAGTCAAGAGAGGATGGAATGTCGTGCACAAATGGAGGGAAACATAGAGACACGGATGGCTCATCTGTAGCGACAGCTAGGAAGCAGAGTATGTGGGTGAAGATGCTGGTGGAAGGGTAAATGTGGTGCTGGAGTCTGTGGACATTCTCTTCTGGGTGTTTACATTTTCTCAGTGAAGTAGGAGACAGAAGGTTATCTGCTGAAAGTGAGGATGGAGGAGGAGGAGTTGGGGCTTTGAGAAGAGAGGAAGAAGACTGAATCCATCATCTGGCAGAGCTGGAGAGGGAATGGACTAGGAATGTATATATAGTATGATTACCAGACAGCATTAAGGACCCTCTTGAGATTTGTGGTTATGCATTTAAAATGAAATCTGTTAGTAGGATTGTGTTTTCCTGTCTGGCTGTGGTCAACCGCATGGGTGTGGTAAGGACCAGTCAGGGAATCAGATTTAACTAGGGCTGTGGTTCTGCCAAATAAGAATGTCCAACTGAGAAAAGAGCAAGGCAAAAAAAGGCAGGATGAAAGGGAGTGATTATTATAATCATCGACTGGAATCCAGACTGCATAAGGAGGTGAGGGAAAACATCAAGGAGGTGAAGGACCATGAGAGGATCAATGAGTTGGGGGTCAATGAGTGGACAGGTGGACAGGTAAACAGTCTCCATCCTCATCATACTCTGTTTTTTTAAAACACAGAGAGTAAGAGATTGAAGGAGTCAAAGAAATAGTCCAACATTCTCATTTTAAAGATGGGGAAGATCATATAGTGACTTAGAGTCAGGACTTGAACCTACGACCCTCTTGACCTAGCTTTCTCTCTGCCACAATTCAGATCCCTTTGGGATTCAGAACCTGTAGATCCTATCAACAAGGTCCCTGACCACTTGGAGACCCAAGGCAAATTGGGGTGGTGGTCCTTGTAATCCACTCTTCTAGGGAAGAAGTATTCCTTCTAGGGTCAAGAGAGGATAAGGTTCCCTTGTCCTTTTTATCTCACTCTTCTCAGTCTTCCAAAAGCACAGCAGCTTCTACCTAACAAACCAGTCCTTTTGCCCCTGGGTCTGGACTGAAATTCCCCTCCCTTATTCACTACGACTACATCACACTCCACTTGCTAGTGGCTTTGACATCCCACCTTCCCCTGGAAGTTCCCTGAAGGCCAATTCAAAATTGTGTCCTCTGAGTCTGGTATAGCACCTAGCATGAGTCAATGCCAGGGTCTCCTTTGAGGAATATAACCACCTTCATATATATAAAGCTTAGAAATTTCTTTTCCTTCCAGGCCTTCATTTAGATATCCTTTACATCCCTGAGTGGTGGGCATGATTCCTATTTCATGGAGAAGAAAACTAAAGCCTAGGAAAGGGAAGCAACTTGCCCAGGGCCACACAGCTTAGAAATCACCAAATCTGCACTGTGTCCACTGACTCTAAATCCCATGACGCTTCCTCACTGCCACTAGGATATGTCTACCTTGGCATGTCTAACCCCTTCCTTCCAGACTACAGTCCCTTCCTCACCAGGAACCACAAAGACAACAAGGACACACTCAGGACCTTTCAGTAAATAATGAATTGAATGCCCAGAGAAAGCCCTGGCTGACCCAGTCCCCGACTGATCACTAAAGCTTGTTGTCTACCCTCTCTGCTCTTATCAAGAGGCTGTTTCTGCTTCCAGGGGTGTACCAGGCAAGAAGTGTGGGACCATCTTGCTGACTGCAGAGGAGCTTAGCAACTGTCGGGTTAGTACACCTAGGAGGCTCCCTTCTCTCCCAGAACTCCCTTTAGTGGGCTGACTGAAGGCGATATGCAATTTGGGTTCCAACAGCCCAACCTCACCCATCCCCAGGACATTGCCACCATGCAGCTGTGTGCCAACAAACTGGACAAGAAGGACTTCTTTGGGAAATCAGACCCCTTCCTCGTGTTCTACAGGAGCAATGAGGATGGCACGTGAGTTGGCTCTGAGACTGAGTTGGGGGCAGTTTGGATTTCACCAGGGCCTGAATCCAGAATTCACTCAAGGAGGCACAAAATATGTGCTTAACAAGTGGGGGAATCCCAGGAGTCTTGACAAATGGCAGGTCCTGTCTCTGGGCTCAGTCCTACCCCATGGCAGATCCCAATCCTCTTGCTTCCCTCCAGATTCACCATCTGTCACAAGACAGAGGTTGTGAAAAACACACTGAATCCTGTGTGGCAGCCCTTCAGCATCCCTGTGCGGGCACTGTGCAATGGAGACTACGATAGGTCTGTTTCAGAATAAGCTGGTGGGGAAGGGACAAGGGCATGAGACTGGAGTTCCTGGGTCTCAGAATTATGGCAGCAGTGTCAAAACAGTGTTGGAGGGTACTCTTCAGTGAGACAGAGTTCTAGGCATGGAGATGGGTGCATCAGGAAGCAGATGGATATCCATGTGGATGGATGTATGATTGGTTGTTGGCTGGCTGGCTGACTGGTTGGATGGATGGATGGATGGATGGGCATATGAACACAGAAATGGTCAGATATATGGGTGGGTGGGTGGATGGATAGATGGATGGATGGGCAGTTGGATGGATACTGGTGAATAGATAGATGGGTATGTGGATGGGTATATAAGAGGATTGG
>PVKY010002402.1:0-25832 GCA_004027775.1 Bradypus variegatus | reverse complement strand
GGAAACCTACATGAAATGGTAATGTAGGATCATGAAGTATTCATGCGCAACCTACACTCAGGTGTTCAGAGAATGGATAAACAGACGGATAGACAGGAAGGACGATATAGCAAGAGGGGCAAAAAGTCAGTTTGATGGTACTGGGCATCTGGGGGTCCGGGAGTGCCGGAGTCCTCTGTATGAGGTTTGCATTATTTTTGTAACTGACCTGTAAATTTGAATGTATTTCAAAATAAAGTGTTAAAAAAAAAAGGGCCCATTAGGCATGGCCATTGGGTGGGTGGGGGGTGGGGGAACCCCAGAGGCCGGAGGGGGCTGGCCTGGTGGGGGGTGGGGTGCAGCGGCACTTCCTGCCGAGGGACTGTGCGCCTTCTCACCGCCGGCTCTGCCCGCCCCCCCACCAGGCTGCTGCCCGCTGACCTCTTTCTACATCTAGACTTTCCTGAGCTGGGGACTGGAATCCTACGGTCACAACACCACAGGGGGCTTTTTCCACTTGGATTAGTTGCTGTGTTTAAAAAATTGCTCTGGTTTAAGAAATTTAGTTTACGATAATCATAATTAATGGGTGACCTTACAAGTGGAGAGAAAGCTGGGGTTTCTTAGGAAACTGTCACTGACTATTCATTTCGTCTAATGATTTTTAGTATCCAGATTAGGAAAAATTCTCCTCGTCAGCAGAAGTCACCTCGTCCTCTGCTCCCCCCACCCCAGCCCACCCCTGCCCACCCCGGGAGCCGAGGCCCCACCTTGGGGAAGGGAAGCTAGAGCGGGTCCCGGGACGCGGCGCCGGCCTTGTCACGCCTCACCCCGCGTGCTTTCCTCTTCTCAGAGGAGGGCTCCTGACTAATGAGAACCAAAGTCAATAAATGAAATAAGACCCAAGTGGTTCTTTGTGCTTCATCCACAAGGCAGAAATGAAGTGGTGCTCTCTGAGGAATTAGACAGCGGTGGTGACACAGCCCGAGGACCCGGGGCCTCTGTCAAAGCCTCTCACTTTTGACTTGTTCCTAGTTAATTAAACAGAGTAGGGAACACAGCTACAAGGACAGACCATCAAATGTCATAATAAACTTTTAGAAACTGGGAAGTTTCCCAAATGGCCAGAACTATGAACGCCTCCAAATGAATATTAGTCCATTTAAAATAAAGAACAATTTTATTTGTATGGGAAAATATCTAAAGAAATGTCAGCAGCTACTGAATATTTATGGCAGAGATACAGATATGTTGAAATTTAGTGAAAGCTTTCGCCTGCGTGTATTTACGTGCATAGACAGGCGAAAGCTCTTGAAGTTTGGCCTCCCGGCAGCAGAGAGCAGCGACGCGCCCCTCGTGGGAGGCGGTGTGCCCGGCGCGGGAGTCGCGGGCTGGGTGCGCCCCGGGCCTCGGCCAGCGGGGAGGCCGGCCTTGGGGGGTGACGAAACGGTTATAGCGGGGGGCCTGAAAACGGACGCTGCGCAGCTCTGGAGGGTTGGTGGGCTTTTCCAGTCTGGGAAGGGGGGGTCTCCAGGCCTGGACGAAAGCTCGAGGCTTGGCGGCCGAGGGCTGGGAGGAGGTGGCGGCGGGACAGGCCTGAGGGCTCTGCGGCCCCAGCGAGATGCCAGGGGGCGCCGCCTGGTCCGCGGGCGCCTTGGGCCGTGAGGCGGAGGCGCCGCATCCTGGAGCCAGGCTGGGGGATAGGGGGGCGCTGGGGGCACCGGGGGGCGGGGTGGAGCGGCCGAGGTGAGAACCTGCACGTTTCCTGCCCCCCCCCCGCCCCCACTCGCCAGCCCGTGGTGTTGCCGCAGAAATAGACGGACAGACGGACGTCAGTGCGCGCCGGGCCTTGTCTTGTGCGTGTTTTGTTTCCAGTTTTCCAAGCGGAGTCGGAGCCCCCTGGCGCCCCACGACACCTGCTAATGGAGGAAAGCGCGGGCTCCGCGGGCGCGCGGCGGGGCCGTGTCTGTCCGTCCACTCGAGACGGCCCTTCGCGGGCCGGGGCCCTGAGCCCCCGGTGAGGCGAGGGCGGGATTCTGGGGGCGCCCCGGAGGCCCGGGCAGGGGGGCGGGCCTGGGGAGTTCGGGGGCGCCCCGCGAGAGGGGTGCAGGGCGCGCGGGGCCTCGGGGGCTGCGGCGGGCGCAGCCGTAAGGGGAAGGGACGCGAACAGCGTTTGGGGCGGTCGGTTCCTCCGACACCTTCTGGGAGAGCCGGGGAGGGCGCGGGACCTCTGCGCCCCGCCTGCCCGTCTCGCTGCGCCTCGTGGCCGAGCGCTGGGCCGCCCGAGGAGCGGGACCTGGCGGGAGGGTCCGCGGGGCGGGCGCGTCCCCTGTCGCCCTCCAGACCCTGAGCGCCAGTGGCGCCCGCGCTCCCCGGTGCCCAGACGCGCGTTGACGCGGAGCGCCGAGGACGTCGGACCTGCGGTTCCCGCGCGGGCAGCGCCCTCGGTGGCACCTGGCTCTTCGGGGAGGCGGGCACCGCGCACCGTCGTGGGCGCAGGGAGGGGGCCGCGCTCAGGGCCGTCCTCGCACAGGGAAACCCAGGCTCAGGGCCGCGGGCACAGCGCTCTCGGCAGGGCGTTCCGGGCCGGCCGAGCAGGCGTCCCCGGGGCTCCGTCGGCCGGTGGGCGACTACCCCTCCCGGGCCCCGTGGCTGCCCGCCCTAGGGGAGCCCCCGGCCCCGGCTGTCGGCTCTGGGGCTGCAGCCGTCCGCAGAGAGGCCTGGTCCCCTGCGCGCCCCGACAGGTCCCAGGACAACTGGAAGAGGGAGAGTTTGAACTCAGGAGAGGAACCAAGGCCAAACCACCAGTGGGCGTGGAGGCGCTCCGGGCTCTCCCGCACTCCAACGGAGCCCGTGCAGCAGCCCCTGCCCTGGCTCCCCACTCTGTCCCCCGCCCCCCCGGGGTCCCCTCACAGCCTCACGCTTTGGACCAGCGGTTTGCTTGGCGGAGGGTGGGTGCTTGGGGGTGGGGAGGCTGGGGAGACCACCCCGTTGGGGGCCTTGGGAGCTGTGGGGCGTTTTCGGCTCTCTGAGCCTGTGGCCTCAGCCCACTGAGTACATTTTCATTGTAAATCACTTCCATTTTCCATCTCTGATGTATTAGGACATTATATTAATTTTTAAAATGAAACTCCTAGGCAAGTTCTACCACCTGCTAGCTTCAGGCTGGGTCCCCATGGGGATATCCACATGCCTGTGGCCAGGTCCCGGGGGGAGCCAGGCTGGCAGCACCCGGTGGCGTTAGAGGTGCAGACAGAGGGACCCCCAGTCCTGCTGGAAGGGCCTGGGGAGCCCTGCCCGGCCTGAGGGCACCGGGGTTCGCTTTCCAGAGCATGAGCTACCGGACCCCCACATGCCCTGGGCACAGAGCCCTGTTGCCAACCTGGGAACACACCCGAGAGCTTAATCCCCACTTGGCCACTCTTCCGCTTGGACGGCTGCTGCTGAACCATACTGGTGACTGAAACAAGGTGACCAGGCCAACGGTTAGCGTATTTACACCCAGACCACCGACGTTGAACAAATGAACACAACTTGAAAACATTAAAATGGCTGAGAGGTCTTTTCTTCCTTAAAGGATGTATTTTACCCAAGCAATGCTTGAAAGCTTTTGTTGTAGTGCCTTCGGAAGAACACTTTTATACAAGAACTGAAACCCATCTAAGGGCTCAGTGAGCACAGAGAAGCAGAACCTTCCTAAGCTCCTGGTGGAGGCACAGGCCCCTCGTCCCTGACCAGGGCTGCGCGGAAAACACAGCCTTCACCACCCGTCTTTTACCTGCCACGTTGTGCTCCCACATTCTGATGAGAAGCCAAGCCCCCTCTATCACAGGATGGATGTGATTACACCCCCAGCCCGGTGCTCTGCCAACTCCTGCCCGAGACCGCGTTTTCCGGGCCACGTGCCTCTTCGAGGCCCAGCGCTGCCTGCCGGGTGGGCTTGAGTCCTTTGAAGGGCACCCGCTCCCCATGGTCCCTGGACAGACAAGGTGACCCGCCGGGCACCAGCAAGGGACTCTCCCGGCCCGGCCACACCAGAAGGCCAGGGGTCCCCCCCAACCCCACCCCACAGCGTTACCTGATACTTGACTTGTCCTTCCCTTTGCAACTGTAGGAATCCACTTTATCATTTGCTTAGGTTAAACTACCGGGTTAATTCCACAATCCAGAGAAAAAACAAATTTTCCAGGAAAAGGGGTTGTTTGGCTTCAAGAGATGATTTTATTTTGCCCAATCAGAGCCCTTCACGTAAAGACACATTCATAGGCATCTATATGAACATTTCCAGAAACATTAACTTATAATACCTTTTTAAAAATATCAGCTTAATGATATTTACAAAAATATTTCATTACCTAATTTTAACCTTTTTCTCTGACAACACTTTGTAAAGTACAGGGATGCAAAATAACTACAAAGTTACACTGCTAGTGTTTGCAAAGGGTGCTTTTGTTTTTAATGAAACCGTGCACAGCAATGGGTTTGTCACCACAACTAGTCTGTACAACCAGGTGGTCCCTGGGACTGAGCACGCCAAACCCCTGGAAGGTGGGCCCCCGGGCCTCCAAGGTGCGTTTATGGGGAGTCGGGCCTGACGAGGAGGCGGCTGCTCTCGAGGTTCTCATGACTCTGTTGAGCAGAGGTCACGTCCAACTACCAGTCCCACTTACTAAAAGAAAAAACATTTAAAACATGCTTTTCCCTCCTTGCAATACTTCCTATTGATGATATGCTGAGTCGGTTTTCTACTGTGTACATTGTCCTCTGCTGAAGTGAAGTTTAGGCAACACAAAGCAAATAGCAAAAGTGTAATTATGAAACTGAGATAGGGTTCCATTGCTATTAGCCTATCTCCATTTTAAATGCCTGAGCCAAACAACCCACCAGAGTAATAACGATTTATTTACATCTCACACACTATAACATTTCAGTAATGCTAACCATGAGTTTCACTGTGAAATACCAGCAAAGCTGACATTCACGATTCTCCTGACAGAGTCAAGTAAGCAGCACTTACAGGGAGCCCCGGTGCTGTGCCCGGTGGCCAGGCCCCTGTGCGTGACGCTGCTCCCTGCTGGCTGCGGAGATGCTGGAGTAACTGAATTTCGCTGAGAGAGGTAAGCCAAGGCTTCCTTTTTTTTGGCAACTATTTTCTGTTCACAGGACCTTAACCACCTCGTGTGGCAGCAGTGCAATCACCAGCGCTCACAGGAAGCAGCCCCCGCGGCGCTGCACGAGGTGACCGAGCGGGGCCAGTGCAGGCAACAGAGTGTGTGCAGCACCCACACACACTCTCAAACGGGAAAATACTCCACGGCCTGCATTTCAATCCAAGAGAGTAAACCACCCAAAAGGGAAAAGAAAGAGGAGGCCGGGGGTCCAGGAGCGCCCCTGTCCAAAGTAAACAGAGTAAAAAGTCTGGGAGCACTGACCCAGTATCAAATAAGAAACAAGTTCTATAAACTACAAAATAAAATCCTCCACTGACAAAAATACATCAACTCTTTCTGGTTTTGGAAATCTATTTTAAAAAAGGTAGAAGTGAATACCTGGGAAACTATTTAGTGCCCACATCCTTTCAAAGCACTAGTTACGGCGGGCGTCCGACCGCACACTGCAGCACTGAGGGGGTTTGGCAATTACGTTGTGGACAATTTCCCACCAAGTAAAAGTAATGTTTGAAAATGCTCAATAGAGTTTTTTTTTGTTTGTTTTGCTTTGCTTTTTAAACCATAGCAACAATATCTTTCCTGCCACATGTAAAGAATTGAAGATGTATGATTTTTTAAAATTAATTGTATCTCGATATGAGATACTGATATTTCTTATTATAAGCATAAAACATAACTTTTTGTATGGATAATATACATACTTTTTAAGTACTCTGACTTAAACTTAAGTTCACCATTTTAAAAATTAAAGAATACATTTATAAAAATTCTACTTTAAAACTAAAGGTATTTCTCTAGCAGTGTGTAAAAATATAACGTTACATCTGGCCTCAAAACAAATCTGAAAGTGTTGCAATAATTTAGGACCAAGAGCACTGGCACACACAGCAAACGAGCTTACTACTTTTTCACCCTTGAAAACTACGCAAAACCCTGGGAAAGGTTTTAAAACCATGCTCAGTTCATCTCAGTGTCGCTGCCAGCACACTCATGATTTGGATATGTTTCGTACAGATGTATCACTTGATTTGAACTGAGAGATGTGGCCTTAAATGATAAAAAGTTTTCAATACTTAAAAGGTGCAGAAAAATTCAAGTTTAAAAGTTCAGTGCTCTCTATTTTGCAAAAACAAACAAAATCCCTAAAATTAAAATGTAAAATAAATCTTTGCCACAAAAAAACCTACCTTTGGATGCAGCTCCTCTCATAGCACAAAAAACACCTTGAGCTAAGTGTGCCTGGAACCAGAGCTCAGGCCACGCTCGGGGGCCCCCCACAAAGCCCCATCCTCAGCTGCTCACCGGCCTCGGAACACAGGAGCCAACACTTTCAGACTTGTCTGAAAAACTTCAGAGGAACTAACAAGTCCTAAGCGAAAGACAGACTTCTTCCTTTACCGTAAAGCACTGCACTCAAACTGTAATACGTGACACAAAAGAACTTTCACAAGTTAGCAGCATTTTTCACTTCCATGAAAAAAATCAAATTAAGTTCGTAATAACTCAGTTGTATCTACAATCATTTTTTGCAAACATTTTATATAATTGAATTGCAAATCAATGTGATTACAATGATACAAAACTCAAAGGGACAGAATGGACAGAATTTGTCAAAATTAACATGAAATTTCAAATACCTCCCAAAGCAAATTCATATAGGTTCTAGCACGGAAAGTGAAATGGACTGGGTATGTGGTACACACAAGGAACCACTTCCTGTTGACAGACTGTCAACCAATGGACACTTCAATGACTTGAGAGTCAACAAAAAATGGAGCAGAGGAAGTGTGCTTTTCTTATATGTTTTCTTAAACTCTGTCATCCTTTCTTGGCTTGCTGGTGACTATTCCTTTTGCATATAAAAAGGGGAAAAAAAAAAGAGCTGTCATCTCCCCAGTTATAATAAATTCCCTGGGTTGACTATTACCGCAGCCTGTCTTGCAACGACAGACTCAATGAAGTGTAACTCGGAGAAGCTACTTGCTAGACTCAAAAAACTCCTCAGGCTTTCTAATCCTACCGAGTTTCTAGTTTGCTGTGCATGATCTGTAGATTATTTAAAAGTGAAGTAAAATTACACAAACATCCAAATTTCTTATAAAACCCATCTCAGGCAAATGTATCTATTCCACTTGAAAAAAATAATCACAAGATTGGCTCATTTTATAAACAACATGTAAAATGAGAGTAATGATAAAATTGAAAGCAATTAACACAAAATAACAACATAGCAAATTAGATAACTGGAGCTAACATGACCTTCCTTGTGGGTGGGGTACTTTAGGGTTCTCGACTTCTTCAAATCCCTGTTGGCTTTATTGATGTTATTCATACAACTGAACCTTTAGAAATGGTCTGATACTTCCTGTGACCCATCACTGTCAAATGGGTGTACCTGATACAAATCAAGCAATTTGTGAACTGTTGGATGTTTATCATACAGATGGCGACTAAAAACAAGTTATTCATCAGTCCTTTCTACAAATTAAAAAACTGTGAACATGGCTGTACTTCTAAAATTTCTTTTGGTTTGATGAATTATCTCCTTTACATGAATTTAGTTGTTTCCCAGTGATATTTTAAGTCAATGTCAATGTAAACTTTCATATCCAGTAGTGAACGTTATACAAAGTAAACAGTAAGCTTCACTAACGGACAGATGAGAGAATCGAAGCAAAGATGCAGTGCTCTGCAAACACCCGCCTGGGCATGTGGAATGGAAGCCTTGCCGTCTGCTCTCAGCGTGTGCTCTGGTTATTTCTTAACAAAGGCAGAGAACAGGTAAGTCCCACCCCGCTGATGCTCTGCTGCTCGCCGCCAGGTGGGGGTTTCCCAGCTCTGCAGCGCTCTCTGGGCACCGACCGGCGCACTCCCCTCGGCTGGCCACAGGGACACAGGCCGGGTAGGGTTTCTTCCGCCTGGTGTTCCAAGACCCTGACGGGACATGCATCTTTTACAGAAAGAATTTTGCAGGTCGTTAGACTAGACTTGGGACGACAGACAAGGTACCTGCCACTCCCCACGTGGTGCACGATGCGAGGACGGAACTGGCCCATGGTGCGGAGCTGCCGCCACGGGCAAACGGCATTCAGCAGGGGAGCTGAGCCTTTTACGGAAGGAAGGAAACTTCTTTCTTTCTTTCTTTTTTTTTTTTTTTAACAATTTTAATTAAATAATGCAAAGGTACATTGGGTTAAACATTTTATAAAAATTCAAGCATAAATGAAAAACAGCCAATTTCAACATGTCTCCAAATTTCACCGGTCACCAGTTTGTCAGACCCACCTTGAGCTGACTCGGTGAGGGTGGAGGCGGAAGCCTGGTCCCCAGCTGCTCGCCCGTGGACCCCAGAGTGAGGGGCGGCCCCGCCAGGCTCCAGCTTCTCTTCTCCATGAAAAGGGACTTGTTTTGCTCTTGACAAGATACGGACGAAGCACAGGTGTACAGGGACATGGGTGCACGGGAAGCCCAGACTCAGCCACCCAGTGTGTGCGGTTATCACCCAAGGCTGCCATCGGTGCCTCTGCCTGAGGACTGGGTGCCAGCGGCCACCCAGTTTGAGGGAGGGCAAGTCCAAAGACCCGCCCAGGCCCAGTGCAGCTTCCGGACCCGACCTACGGCCTCTCCCGCAGAGGCCGCACTGACGGTGGGTGCAGAGCTCACTCTTGGCAAATGGGCGTTTAACGCAGGAGGACCCGGGACGACGGTGGCCAGGGCCCTGGCCATCGGTGCGGGCCTCGCCGTGGGCCAGGCAGGAGGGTCTGTGCAGGGGGAGACGGTCTCCGGTGGCAGCAGCTGAAATGTTCGCTTTCCTAAAGAAATTGGCAAACTTCAACAGGGCAACTTCCCCTTCTGGCTGAAGTTGGACTTGGCTGGAGTTGGGTTGTCAGAACTGGTACCACTTCTTATCTTTATATTTTAACATCATCTATGGGGGAAAACCAAGAAAAATAAAGTTAAAAAATGCCAACCGGTTTCTGTATCTTTCAAACACCTTCCGCCCTCCCCAGCACTTAGCAGCCTGAGCTTGTTGCCTCCTCCAAGTTGGCTGCACTGAAAGCAACCGGCAGGAGCTGCCTCGGAGGCCGAACTGCCTTCGTGTGAAGAACTAACCCAAAGGTCCTCAAGTTTCTTGGAGCTGTGATATAATTAAATCTTGGCTCAGTGAACTTTTTGGTGACCTAAGTCAATGTCCTCCACATAAGGTCATTCTCATCTCTCTAATTTGAATTTAAAATACTGCTTAAAGAAAGAATTCAGGCAATGGAAGTTAATACAGCGACACAACCGCCACCTGAAAGGACTGAGTACTTGCTGTGCGTCCTGACAGCACAGGGTCCCTGACGTGACCTATGCTCTGTACTTAGGGACAAAGAGACGGAGGTGATGCATTGCTATGGCAACAGTGACAGAACCAGGGCTTCAGCCCAGCTTGCCTGGCTGCTGACCACCTCCTCGGACTCAAACCTGGCTCAGGAACCCTCTGCTGGAGTGTTGGAGCTGTGAGCACCAGACTGTGCTCTCCAGATGGATTCTGAAACCAACTGCTGTCTGCCTGCTGGGCGGCCACAGAGAAGGGGTGCTGCCCGTGAGGGAGGCCTGGCCAGGTGAGAGGAGAGGGGTGCATACCCCCACAGGCCCAGCTGCCCTGCTGCCCCCACAAGGACGTCTGGGCCCAGCCACGTCTGCCATGCCTTCTCAGTTTCAGGTCCATGAGGCATGAAGACACGACTTTTGACAAGAGACCGTAAAGAAGAACAATTACTGACAGACAGGCACTCAAGTATCCATGGAGGCCTGTCGCGGTCTCTCCGGAGAGCGCAGACTTCCCCAAGGACCAGGGGGGTGGCAAGTGCAGAGCAGCTCAGCTGAGGCTGGAAGGGTGGCCTGGGCTGGAGGAAGGGCGTGCTCCCCGAGGCGTGAGCTGCTTCCCGAAAGCACCACCTGGCCACCCAAACGCGCCTGTAAGGGGGTCAACCCTGGGTCCTACTCTGAGGAATCTGTTTTTGGCTCCACACGGCACAGCTTCCTCACTCCTTAGAGATGGGTGTGTTGCCAAGGCATCTGGTTTCCTTCTGTCTGAACTGTCTCCAGGACAGACTGACAACTGTGCATCTGAACAGAAATGCCTGCACAATGCAGTGCTAAGCACTACCTGGGAGCACCACAGGGGCAGGTTCTTTCCTTCTCTACAAGTCTGTGGAGACTCTGAGGCATTTAGTATGCTCTGATGTGCCAAAGAATGAATAAAAACATAGCTCGGAGGACTCCAGAACTTAGGAAAGTTAAGCAGCATTATTGCCTCTCCTAAGAAAGAGATATGCAGCTACTGGCTTTGCTTACAAAGAGCCAGAAGATGGGCAATTTTCCTTAAAATTCATACACCTCGCTAAAGAGACCAAGGCTGCTGAATGATACTTTTTAACGATTCCTTCTGACAGCAAACATCAAGAATTTGCAACTGTAGAAAGGATACATGAAAATCTATGTGTGTAAAAACAGCTGTGAAAACTGCAACCACCAGCCGTGCGTGCCGGCGGCGTGCCAGTGCCTGCGTGAGGGCCGTGCCTCGTGCGCGTGCTTGGAGAAGGAGTCCGCGCTGGACATCATGGCCGCCGCCCTCTCCTCCAGCTCCCCGAGCTTCTGTCCACGCTCATCCAGGGCCAGCCTGGCACGGGCCAGCTCGCCGACGACTCCCGAGGCCGCACCCCGGACCCCCTCCACGCCTCCGGGGCCGGGGATGTGCTGCACCAGGCTCCTGGGGGCCTTGCCCGCGGCCGCTTCTCCAACTGCAGCGGAGAGAGACAGCAGCGGTCAGGAGGGCACAACCCAGACCCGCCGGCCCACTCACTGCCAGCCAGTGTGGCCGTGTGACTACACGCTCACACGGTTCACTTTATAACTAATATGTGGTTTTCTTTTACCATGATGTTTTGAATCATCTTTAGATACGTCTTCAAACACGGGAAAGTACAACACACAGTAGTAAACATTCCACTCCGTACTAGTTCCCACCTGGTCTAGTGCAACCAAGGGGCTGGAAACAACCTACTAAACTGAATAATGAGTATCCCAAGCCAGTTTACATAATGGTAGTAATTACTCTTACGTGTGCAAAAGTAAAGACAAAGTAACTTAAAGATAAAAGATTTAAATTTAGAGATTTGATTTAGTCTATTTACTCCACGCTTTCTCTTAAAAAATACGAAGTTTAGGCTGGAAAGCAGAGAACCCTGAAAACTTCACTCAGCATTCCATGTCCATCTCCAAACGACACTGCCATGCCGTGCTCTTTTCTCTCCATTTACCTGGTCACTTACCAAACAGACCAACAATTTCTTTCGAAAACTCTCAGGCCATCACTGTCCCTCTGCCCTAGGCTGAAGTTCGGCAGGTTGGACGTCCCCGCTCCGTCCAACCTGCCATGCACCCGACCGCGGGGCCCCTGCCCCTGCCCTGCCTGCTCACGGCTTCGGTGTCCTCTGGGTCCTCACTCTGCCCCACAGGCTCCAAAGCGTGGGCCCCTCCACGTTCTCCAACCCTCTGAGGTGCCCAGAACAGCCTCCTACACGGGCCTCCCCCCCACCCCGGAACCTCCCGCTGGGCCTCACCCCCCACTTGAGTCCGACCTGGTGCCTGAGTGCTTCCCCCAGCCCTCTGAGCCTTCTCCGGGTGAGCTCAGCCCCTGAGGCCCAGCCAGGGCTTGTTGCGGGACCTGCTGAGGTCCAGGGAGATGACTGCACTGACTTCACCTGAGATATTCTGGGTTTAATAAGTTCTGGATACAGATGCAATTTCTTCCCAATTATTATGAATTAAGAAAACAGGATATTTTTACATTTAAAAGGAATCAGAGAAAAGCAAATGTTTTACAAATCTAAGATGATGTACTCACCAACACAAAATTTTCTGATTTAATATTAATTCTTGCTTTCAATTTAATCTTTTTAAATTTTGAACTACAATGTACCTAAGTAAAGATGAGTGAGGTACATATACATGTATCATTTTACAGATTATAAAGATGCAGACGCCCGTCATCACCACCCAGGCGAACGGAGGTCTCTGCGCTGCCCCGGCCCGCAGTGTCCGTGTCCAGCGCGCACGCCGCAGGAGGCATCCGGACGTTGTTTGTGAGGTTTATAAACCCAGACCCACGCGCTGATCCCCCCTGGGGAGGCTTCCTCCGTGTCCTGTCGTGCTTTAAAGGTGCTCCGTGCTCTGCCGTGCAGCCGTGGGTCTAGTTTCCCTGCGGCACGGATATCCGGTTCATTCACCCGCTCTCATCTCGGGACACCTGGGTTGCTTTCAGCTGTCCCAGCAATGCCGCCACCGTCACTGTCCTGTTCTGATGCCTGTCGGCGCAGTTCTTCTTAATGGAAACATAATTCATGTACCACGTAGTGTACATTCAGTGTACGATTCAGGGGGCTTCAGTCTCCTCACCAGGCTGAGGAGCCAGCACCGCTCCAGTGCATCCCCAACACCCAAACGGACCTGTCCCCGTGAAGCGGTAACCCTGACCCTCCCTCCCCCAGCCCCTGGCAACAATAACCTACTCTCTGTCCCTGTGCATCTGCCTCTTCTGAACATGTCACGTACTTGGAGCCACACAGCACGTGGCCTTTGTGACTGGCTGCTGTGGGTCAGGATAATGTTTCCAAGGGTCACCCGGGTTGCAGTGTGTCAGTTCTTGATCCCTTTTCATGGCCAAGTAACACCCCATGTACGGAGAGACCAAACTGCGTTCACCGGTTCATCTGCTGATGGCCAGCTGGGTGTTTCCAGCATATGCGTGATGCTGAGATGAACATTTGTGTGCCATGATTTCCGTGAACATATGATTTCGTTTCTCTTCAGTATACACCTAGGAGTGGGACTGTTGGGCCACATGGTAACTCTATGTCTAACTCTTGGACAAATGGTTAGACAGATTTCCAAAGCGCTGCACCATTTTACATTCCCAGTAGCAATGCCAAGGTTTCCAGTTTCCCTGCATCCTTGCCAGCACTCGTCACTGCCTTCTGGGGCTGGGAAATGGTGCCTCGCTGTGCTCTGACCTGCTCCTCCTCGATTACGGAGTGTCTTCTCGGGAGCTGGACAGACATCTGTGTCCATCAAGATGGAGATCTGCCTGCTCCCACCCTGTGCCCACTTTTAACTGGGAGTACTTGTCTTTCTGTTCTTGAGTGGTGAGTTCTTACATATCCTGGATACGAGACCCTTATCAAATGTAAGACAGAGCAGATAAATGCTTTGCAACCCATTCTGTGGATTGCCTGTTCATTTCTAGTGTCTTTCAAAGCACAAATGTTTTGAATTTTGACAAAATTTATTTTTCTTTGGTTGCTTTTGCTTTAGGTGTCATATAGAAGAAAACATAACCTGATCGAAGGTCACAAGAATTTCTATCTGTGTTTCCTTCTACGAGTTTTACAGGTTTACTCTCACGTTGAGGTTTCTGAGTCAAGTTAAATTTTGTATATGGTGTGAGGCAGGGGTCAACTTTATTCTCTCACATGCAGCTATCCACTACTTGTGGAAAAGGCTCTTTTTTGCCCACTGAACAGCTTTGGTGTCCTTGTCTAAAAGCAACACACCATAAACGTGAAGATTTAGTTCTGGTCTCTCACAGCTCACCCACACGTCTGCGTGTCCACCCACACACCCACAGGCTAGGACTGCACTGTCTGGGCGACTGTAGCTTTATAGCAAGTTCTGAAACCAGAAAATGTGAATTTTCCAACTTTGTTATTCTTTTCCAGACATGCTTTTTATGAAAAAAAATTGTATGTTCTGGATTCCTTGCATTTCCATGTGAGTTTTAGGATCAGCTTGTTGATTTCTGAAAAACCCAGTGGGGCTTCAAAAGGAATTGTGTCAAGTGTGTACATCTTGCTAAGTCTTCTGAAGCAAGAACACATTTACTTGTGCCTTTAATTTCCTTAGATGATGTTTTGCAGCTTCTAGCGTACAAATGCTGCACCTCCTTTGTTAAGTTTATTCCTAAGTAGTCTATCTTTTTGATGCTATTGTAAACGGAACTGTTTCCTAATTTACTCTTCATATTGTTTACTGCTAGTGTACAGAAGTGCAACTAATTTGTTATATTACTCCTGTATCCTGCAACCTCGCTGAACTCACTTATTAATTAAAAGGTTGCTTTGCGGTATCGCAGGAGAATCTCTCTCCCGAGGCACCTGGCAAGAAGGACACTGACGCCTCTCTATGCTGCACTCGTAAACCACTTATGTTTTCTGCTCTGATGGTGAAGAACCAGTTATTCCTTCTGATACAGAAGGATATTTGACAGAATTTTACCCCAAAACACTCAAGTACAATTCCCAAATGATAAAGAGTGGAAAGGTGTTACTACAATAACTGGGACAGATGATTCATAGCCTTCGAGTCCTATGTTAGAACCTCGTACTGAAGGAGAAGCTAAACAGTTAAAAAGGCTGTGACTATTCTCAAGAAAGCAGAAAGCCCTTCTCAGCCTTCTTAGATACAGATCATGTAATCACCGGGTCCTCTGTGAAAACAGGTTGGGGCTGCAGGTGTTACTTTAATCATAGATAGGGCATAAAGCTGAATACAGTCCTAATCAAATGTATGTTTATCATTATGATGCAGTGGCTAAACCAATCACAGAATAAAATGAGAAAACTGTATTACCAAGTTAGAGACAATAGTAATATCTTTTCTATTTTTTAGACTTTATATAAGCATGTTATACTGCTCTTACAGAAGTTATAGCTTAGTAAAAATGTTATCAGTCGAGTTTTGCAGGCATTTAAAGCCGTCTCTGATGATGTTGTGGAGACCCTCCTTTGATCTTGAACCACAAGTGCATCAAGAAGATTTGCTTCATGAGTCACTCGTGGTTCATGGTGCATCATTTAATGTAAAATAGAACTTGATTTAATTAAAGGTACACTAAATCAAGATGATATAAATTCTCTGTAACTGAGGCAAGGGGGAGCTCTCTGATCTCATGTCCAGCTGCGTCTGCAGGAGCGAAGGCTCCCAGGCTTGGTAATGTGTCAATTAAGTTTTTACATTGTAAACTTGTTCCTTTTACCTTAAGTGCTCCTTTAGTAAAAATGTTTCAAAGTTGAATTCTTGTCTTGAGTGCACTTTTCCTTAAACTACTGTCTGTCCCTGTACTCTTAGCTGAGTGTGAGGTTCCTTGATGAAGCCCAAACCCACTGTCAGGAACTGGTAAGGCTCAGGCCTTTTCTAACGTTCACAGGTTTGAAGTGTCAAGAGACAAACCCGTGACAATGGACTCTCTAGGATTTTCTAGACACGTGATCATGTCATCTGTGAATAGAGAAGGTTTCACTTCTTCTTTTCTAATCTGAAGCTCCTGTCACTTTGTTTTGCCTAATCGCACTGGCCAGAACCTCCAGCGAAATGCTGAACAGCAGTGCCAAGGAAGCTCCCTTGTCTAGTTCCGGGTATTAGCGGGAAAGCTTTCAGTCTTTCACCATTAAATGTGCCATTAACTATGGGTTTTTCACAGATGCTCTCTCTGAGTTTGGGGAATTACCCTTCTGTTCCTAGCGTGTGGAGGTTTTTCAAATCATGAAGTGGTGCTGCATTTTTTCAAATGCTTTTTCTGCATCTGCGAGATGATCATGTGGTTTTGTCCTTTATTCCACCAGTGGGGTTATCCGATTGACTTTGTATGCTGTAACAAGCTTTCGCTCTTGATAAGTCCTGCCTGGCCCTGGTGTAGAATCTGTTCACATGCTGTTGCAGCACACTCTTCTGTAGGACGTAATCCTAGGGGTGTAACTGCCTAATCATAAGGGCTTGGGCACACTCACATTTCCTGGAAATGCCAAATTGCATTCCACAGTGGGGACACCAATTTACACTCCAATGACAGCACAGGAGAGCAGCCCTCCTTCCAGTCTGTGATGACGATGGACACTGAACCAACCCAGCTGGGGTCTCAGTGTGGTTTCGAGGCGTGTTTCCAGGAGCTGCTTCTCTCACGTGTTGGGGGTTGAATCATGCCCCCCACAAAACACACGTTTGGGTCCCAACCCCTGGTCCAGGGGTGTTGAAGAGACTTTTGAAGATGCTCTTAGTTACGGTGCCCAGACTGAAAGAGGGAGGTTCTAGGCCAACAGGGCTGCCGTCCTTATGAGCAAAGGAAAGTAGACAATGGAAGAAGCCGTGGGAACAGCAAAAGCTGGAAGTCAATGGAATGCAGAAGAGAAAGGAGGTGCTGCCCTGTGCACTGCCACGTGATGGGAAAGCCACGGAGCCCCCAAGACCGCCCAGAAGATACTGGCCCTGGGAGGAAGCGAGCCTCCAGCCTCCAAGACCGCGAGCCAGCCCATCGTACGGTCTCTGTTTTGGCAGCTCGGAAACTAAGACAATATTTTATTTCATGGCCACTTAGGTCTCCTCTTTTGTGAAATGTCCATTTAAATTCTTTTCCCATTTTCCCACTGCACGGTCTGTGTTTTTCTTACTGACTCGCAGGGTTTCTTCATATATTCTGGAGAGACTTGTTAGACTTTTTGCTAGTTGCAAATGCCTCCTCCTCTTTTGTGTCTTTTCATTCCTTTTTTGTGCTTTCATTCTGCCTTTTCACTGTCTTTTGAAACATATTTACCAGTCTTTTCCTTCGTGATTAGTGTTTTCTGTGTCGAAAGAAATCTTTTCCTACTGTGAGGCCACAAGGACCCTCTCCTATATTCTTTAAAAATTCACATTTTATTAGCTTTGTTCACAGAGCATTTTTTTTCAAAGGCCACCACCAGGCCACAGTGCCAGTTCCGAGCAGGCGCAGGTTGGCTGCTGGAGCGGCCCCTCTCACTGCCTCGCTCCTCACGAGCCACTTGGGGCAGGGGCCACATCCTGCGATTGGAGACCGGGTCACGCTTATGGCAGGCCATGGCTGCCGCATGTGTGTACCCTGAGCAGGAAGCGCAGCTGTGGCACACTGAGGCACGCCCACAGTTGAGCTGTCTGCTGGCACCTTCTGAACACAGATTCACAGCACCTCGTGGGTCATCTTGTCCGCAGTGCAGCAGAGGCTGAGGTGGTGACTGTGCCTCATGGGGGGTCACTGCTGCCACCTGCTGGTCTTTCAAAATGTCTGAGTAGCCCCTGGGACAACTAATGGCAGGACACACGCTATACGGGGAACGGAACCTTAGGCAGAAGACACGGACGTGTCCCTAGCATTTTTGTCTTTCGTTGTCATGTTCCTTCTCCATGTTATATCTGGAGGTGCTGCCATTTCTCCTTTATATTCTCTGGAGTTCCCACCATCGGCTTTTCTGTAACATGACAGTGCTCATCTTCATTCCAACAGCACTCTGTGCATTACCAGGGGATCGGCCCTGCTGTGCTGGCCATCCCTCTGTGGCCGCCGCCACGACCCCCACGGCCGCCACCACGACCCCTATGACCACCATGGCCCCCACTGCTGCAGCCATGACCCCCATGGCCACCATGAGCCCCCCAGTCCCCGGGCCCCTCCTCCTCCCCGCGTGGCCTGGGCCTCGGCGCCTGAGATTGAGGTTGCGAGTGACTCGACCACGGCACCAGCCACCACCCTGGATGGTCTTTCTCTTATAAAGGTTTACAGTCTGCCTGAACGTGGTCTGGGTGTCTGGTGTGAAGGGTTCTACTTTTCTTTCCCCGTTAGCATTCCCAGGAGCCCCTAAACCATCCAACAAAAAGACCGTCGCACCCCAACACTTTGCAAGAAGCCCTGAGTATGTGGGCGTGTGGGTGTCACGCCGTCCCGCCTGCTGGCCTGTGGCTGCACCAGGACCACACTGCTTTAATCACTGGTTTTACGGTAAGTCTCGATATCCAGAAAAGCAAAGTCCTCCCAACTTGCACTTTTTCTTCGAGTGTGTATCTTGGACATTCTTTGCATGTTGAATTTCCACGTAAAATTCAGAATCAACTACAAAATGTGGGTTCGTGGGGGGGGGGGGGATACTGATTAGAACTGGACCAATTCCTTTATATGGATCAACTTGGGGAGAACTGACATCTTTTATGGAATCTTCTAAGCCACAAATGTGGAATAGTCCCCTCTTTATTTTGGTCTCTTTAACTTCTCTCAACAAAGTTGTACAATTTTCCCGTGGAGGTCCCTGAAGACCCACTCAGGCTTCGTTACAGGTTCTGGGCTTACTGGATACTGCCCACGGGGGGCTGGGCGAGGGCCCAAAGATGGACCCTCCCTCGTCCTGGGAACCACGACTGGGTCCCGTCCAGAGGGAAAGGGCTCTGGGGGTGGGACCGCAGACCCAGGGAGGAGGCTGCACTGTGCGGGGGGCGCCTCCTCAGCCCCTGGCCCCTCAAATCCAACAGCTTTTCTGCCTTAGGAGAGGGAGCTGTGACTGCAGCAGAGCAGTGGGACAGACACAAGGCTGCAGCTTTCAGAACACGGAGGGGCCCCGAGGCGAGGAGGCCGGCTGATTCCAGGAGCTGGAAGAGGTGACCGATCCTCCCTACGCGCCTCCGGAAAGAAGGCAGCTCTGCTGCCCCCAGGGGGGGTGCTGCCGATCTCTCAACCGCGCAACTGCAAAAAGCCAGTGTGTTTCTTCAAGCCACTACATTTGTGGTAATTTGCTACAACAGCCATAGAAAACTAAACTCTATTATAAACAGTATTTTCTAAATTTCATTTTAAAATGTTAATGTAGATAAGTTTACTTTTAGTTTTGTATACAATATTATATCCAGTAAGCTTGCCAAATGGTTATTCCTAACATTTAGCTATAGATTGTTTGGATTTTCTACCAAAGTCCATCACATCATATCAATCATTTGTAAATGCTCATTCTGCTCTCCCTCCCAAGGGCTCCTGACTTTCACTGTGCTCCGCCCTTTCCACACTTTCTTGGAGCATCAACCTGACAGCGGGCATCATCAGCCACGGCGGACATCGGGTCCCGTTCCTGGTCTCGACGGACAAGTGTTTGGGGTCTGCGAACACGCCAGGAACGTGCCAGGAGCATGCCAGCATCACATGATCTCTGCTGTGGGCTTCTGTGCCTAAAGAGTTGTAATGTTCTGTGGCTACAATTCACCAGTTTCCCTCTAGGAATCTTTCGCATGAGTAGATATTAAATATCAGAACATTATTTACTTTGCATTTGTTGGGGAGCTCATGCAATTTTTTTCCTTTAATGTTAATGGGGAAATTGATTAATTTTTTTCTTAATGTTAAACCAACTCTGAATTCCTGGAACAACCCAAACTTAGTATATTATCCGTATTACCTAATGCTGGATTTGACGTATTATAGTTACATTTCACAGTTTGCATCTATATTCATGAATGATACTTCCCTCTAATTTTCCTTTTTCACACTGCATTTGGTATCAAGGGTGTGCTAACCTCACAACATGAGCGTGCACTGAAACGGCTAGTTCCAGGTTTCATTAAATCCTTACGTGATGCACTATCCTTTGGGATCTCACTTCCGTAAGCCCAGAATTTTACAGACCATGAATTTCTGGTTTCTTTGTGCCCAAAAGTTCAGTTTTCAGCTGATCTTTTTCCTCTCGCATTTTATTATATGCTGCAAGGATAAACCAGGATCTCTTCAGCTAAGTATCCTAGCTCATTGCTTTCAAATTCTGCCTTCCATCTGACTAGAGGACTCAATTTTGCCAAATTCCCTGCCATTTTAAAATAAGGATCACCTTTCTTCAAGTTTGCAACGACATTCATCCTTTCTAAGGCCTCATCAGAGCTATCCTTGGAATTCGTATTTCTATCAATAGTCTCTCCAAAGCCATCTAGGCCTTTTCTATCAAGCTCCTCACAATTCTTCCAGAATCTTCCCCTTATCCATTTAAAAAGCATATCCAACGTGTTTGGTATTTGCAAACTCAGCAGCACCCCATTTTTCTGGTACCAAAATCTGTTCCAGTTTGCTAAAAAGGCTGTTATACAAAATACCAGAAGGGGACAGGCTTTTGTAAAGGGGGTTTATTTGGTTACAAATTTACAGTTCTAAGGCCACAAAAGTGTCCAAACTAAGGCATCAACAGGACGATATGAAGAAAGGCCGATGGCGTCCAGAACACCTCTGTCAGCTGGGAAGGCACGTGGCTGGCGTCTGCTGGTTTGTTCCCAGGTTCTGGTTTCAAAATGGCTTCTTCCAAAACGTCTCTGGGCTAGCATCTCCGAATGTCTGCCAGCATCTCTAAGCATCAGGAAGTGGCTGTGTCTGTGTCAGCCCTTAGCTTCTCTTTTAAATACTCCAGTGAACCCATCAAGACCCACCCTGCATGCACAGGGCCACATCTCCACAGAAATAATCCAATCAAAGGTGTCACCCACATTTTGGTGAGTCACATTTCCATGGAAATAATCAAAAGGTTCCAACCTAATCAAGACTAATACATCTGCTCCCACAAGACTGCATTGAAGAATATGGCTTTTTGGGGTACATAATATGTCCCCGGCACAAAAGGTCATCTATGAATTTTTTGTAGCCATCTCAAAGATGTTCCGTCTTTGCTTACTATATTTTCATATGACATATCTACATGTGATTTTTTTCTTTTAAATCCTACTTGAAGGTTTCTTGAACTTGTGGATTGGTCTCTTTTCATTGATTCTGAAAAAGTTTTCAGCCATAACCTCTTCATATATTGATTATTCTCCATATTTTTTTCTGTTTCCTTCTGGAGAAAGGCTAAACATATGTCAAATTTGCTCACTGCAACTTCTATATTTTTAGCCTCTCCTCTGTATTTTGTGTTTCCAGATCTGCTCTGCACTTTATTCTGACCATTCGATAAAGTAATCCTCTGTTCAGCTATTTCTAATCTGCAGTTAAACACATCCACTGCATCTTCTATTTTTATTTCTGAACCTTTCAGTTAGAACGCCATTTTAACTTTCTGCACATCTGCTCCAATGAGCATAATTATTTTATAGTCCGTTTTTGATCATTCTAATATCCAAAAACCATGATGTACCTTCTGCTCTTTTCCTGTTTTAATATCATGGGTTGATTCCTTATGCTCTTGGTTATTTATGATTATCTGCTTGAAACATTATTTATAGAAACAATTTGAGGCCTTAGAATATGTTATCTTCCTTCAGAGAACACTTTCATTTGCTTTTCCCAGGTGCTGGGGACTCTAGCAATCTGAAAAAAACCTTGATCTAGGTTGAAGTTTCCTGGATCACTCAGATGACATGAAGTTGAATTTACAGGTGCGTGTGTGGTATTTTATGCCCAGCTCAACCTTACTCTGAAGCTGTCATCTTTTGGGGGTCCCTGCACAGGTAGGTAGTTGTTTATCAGGGCTCCTACCCTTGCCAGTCCTGGGAGCCCAACTTGTTGCTCCAAACACGGATTTGTATCTCAGTACCTCAGCCTCCCACCCCAGCTCGGGAAACTGCTCCGGGAGACAGTGGCTCAGCACCCCAACCCCCAATTCCAATCCCCGTGCAGACTCCCCTTCCTGAAAACTCCTTACTGCATTATTAGCTCTTTACTGCTTATGGGAATTAAAAAATAGATAGATATTCATATATATTTTTTAAACATTTATTTAGCATATCAATTGTCCTTGGTGAAAATGTTATTCCAAATGCCTCGTCTCCATGACATGAATAGTCTGCATTTTTTAAACTGAATTGAAACTAGGTCAATCATCTGAACAAATTTTTAAAACTAAACTATGCTGCTACCCATGGCTATTTAACGTCACAGTTTTTCTAATTAGCCAAACAAACATGAAACCACAAGTCTAAACTCTTTTAGCAAAAAAAAAGGATAAAAAAAGACAAAAATTCAAGTACTGATAATAGCTCCTATTTGAAAAAAAGGTCCAACATTCACTGATTCATTAGTTCATTCAAGGATCAACTATTAACAGGTGTCAATTATGTGGAAGGTAGTAAAGAACCATATTTTGCTGTTTTAAATAAGCTTCCTGTGCAGTTAGAATAGATTTGGAGGTTCTGTAAGATAGAATGAATGTTTCAGTGAAACCTTTTTCAAAGTTAAGGTCATCATCAACCAAAGGCAGTCAGAGAATTAAAATAATAATGAAGATTACCTTCAATGAAAATAAAGAAAGTATTTTAAGTTTGCATCTCCTTTTTAGCTACCTGCAGTTACTCTGATTTTGGGTTCCTGAATAAAACAGTCCCATGTTTTGGGAAAGAATAACAAAGTAATTTAATGTATTTTACTAAAACCTGGATATTTTAATTATGTCATACCAAAGAGGCACAAACTGAATGAAATGTAAATGTGTAAGATAAGTTTCCATGGCCTGAGTGCCTCACAGATATGCTACCCACACGAGACAAATAACTCACACAGCTCTTCCCTGTCGAGAGACTGCGCGCCGCCTCCAAACAAGCCTTTGAAGAAGCCCCTGTTTGGTGCTTCAGGTGTTTCTACAGGCGTGAAGAGTTCACCCAGCATTTCCTTTGAAATCAAAACAAATTAGAATTGTTAAAGTTTCAGGAAAGCTAAAATTCACAAAACCATCACTGTAAACTCTTCAATTAAGGCTCACAGCGTTGCTTGTTGAGAATCACAACTAACGAGTTATTTCAAATGACCAGCTCCCGGACAAACCATCACGGTGCAACAACAGGTTCCCAGGAGCACCGTCTCTGACCGTGGAGGGCCTGCTACCTGCTCCTATAACCAGAGAGTCTTCCGCTGTTCATTAACCAAATGTGATATTCCTGCTGAAATGGTGGGAAATTCTAAAACTTTTATGAAAAAATTTTCACATAACACTTATCAAAAATTGATAACTGTAATAATTAGGCCTTCCTATACTACAAGGAGAACATTTTCTACCACCAAGTGTAAAATTCCAGTGTAATGATGATGATGTACAGTCTTCAAATTATGACCCTCAGTTGTGTCAGAAAACTGACAATTTAGAAAACCAACAGATCTCCCCACCCCCCGCAAAGATAAACTAGAAGAGAATTATGCTCATGTACAACTGAATTCCAGAAATCTAAGAGAAAAATGGGAAGACTTCCTTCTACATTGTCAGATTTTTCTGAAATTACTGTCAATACTCCCCAGCAAGCAGAAAAGATAGAAGTCAGCCAGGAAAGAGGGGCTGCTGATGTGCTGTTTGCGGTGCTGTTTCTGCAGGAGAGGCAGCGGCCTGCCGCCAGGCCCGGCGGGGAGGTGGACAGCTGTGGCTGGGGCCAGTGCTTCTTTGCTGGGGTGGTGCTAGGAGGGTACAGAGGATGCCGAAGCTCCGGCCGGTAGACACACCCCATCGAGGGGCCCCTCCCAACCAGGTAACTGACAGAAGGGGCCTCACGACCCACAAAGTCAAGGGCAACGCGGCCCATGGAACTTGAATGTGAAGTTCAAGGGTACCCGTGAAGCAGGGTACACTTTCAACGAACACTTCCTAAATCCAAACATTCAAACTTGTGAAAACCCACCAGAGAACACAGTGGTAGCTGCTACTACATTAAAATTTAAGTTAGACCCTACAAAAAAGGTGATTTTAGGCCTATTTCCAGTCTTTTTTAGGCTGTACCTCACTAATTTAAACTATACCCATTAAGCTGGTACAACGACAACACAGGCACACAGCTGCCACTTACTTTTATGCCAAGGAAAAGGACATCATGACTCACAAACGGGTTACATAACACACGCTCTCCTGGTCGTTTACCTTGCTTTAGAACCGTGATTTACCCCTCTTAATCCATTTGGACTTTACAAAGTAAGAAGCATAAAACCAGGGGTCACAGCCCTAGATGAAGAGGCACCTGTGGTGCTCAGTCAGTCCCCCCAAGGGCTAGTTTCCTCCACCTAAAAAGGGGGACGGTAGGACCTACCCCACAGGACCATCACAAGAATTAATTAAACTGCCAAGAGCAGACACTCCACAACATACACCACATACGAGACATGAAGTACACTGGAAGACACAAGTCACAGAAACAGATTCATATTTCGGCATTGTGAATAGACATCTCTAAAGTTCAAAATCACTTGTTTCTCAAAGAGTCTTAGTATTAGGATATGGAAAGTAAGACTATTATTGAAAAGGATACATTAAAACAATATTAAATAATATCTATAGGTATTTTTCACTTGCCTTTAAATAAGGACTTTAACTATGATTAAATTAACTACTAAGGGTGATTAATGTTAAAGACTAGTAAAAGTGATTTGTATTTCCTCTGATAGCTCCCTACCTCAACTAATTGTGAACTGTTTCTGAAATGGTATCTTGGACTTTTTAACCACTCCAAAATATGAATATACAGAAATAAACATACTTGTCTGATGTTTGATCTTGTATCTCATTTGTCTCCATGGAAGCCGAACAAGCTCACAAGGTAAAATTCAGTACTTATTACATGGGCTGGTTAATGTATGGGATTTGATTATAACTATAAATTATAGTTATAGTTATAGAACATCAAATAATCACTGAAGTTAGTAGTTTTCATTAAAACCCTATTTTGTCTTTGACATTGGACAATCTGATCAGTAAGTGTCTTGGAGTAGGTCTATAGGGATCTATTCTGTTTGGGATACACTGTACTTCTTGGATCTTTAATTTTCTGTCTTTCATAAGAGTTGGGAAATTTTCAGTGAATATGTCTTCTATTATTCTTTCTGCCCTCTTTCCCCTCTTCTCCTTCTGGGACACCCATAACACTTATATTTGTGTGTTTCATGTTGTCACTCAGCTTCCTAAGACCCTGCTCATATTTTTCCATTTTATTCACCATCCATTCTTTTGTGTGCATGAATTCAAATGTGTTGTCTTCCAGTTCACTGTTCCTTTATTCTGTCTGTTCAAATCTACTGTTGTTTCCCTCCATTTTGTTTTTCATCTCCTCCATTGTACCGTTCATTCCCATAAGTTCTGCCATTTGTTTCTTCAAGTTCACAAATTCTTCTTTATGATCATCCAGTGTCTTTTTTATAGCCTTCATCTCTTTTGCTGTATCTTCCCTTAGCTCATTGAATTGATTTAGGAGACTTGTTTGAACATCTTTTATTAGTTCTTCCCTCAGTTCACAGAATTAATTTAGCATTAGTTGCCTCAACTCCTGTATCTCTGCTGAACTATTAGTTTGTTACTTTGGCTGGTCCATATTTTTGTGTTACCTAGTATGGCTAGTTATCTTAAGCTGTCTAGGCATCTGACTTTCTTGATTAGTTTATTCTGGAGCTTGTTTTCACTCTTTTACCTAGAGTTTTCTTGTTGGTTGGCTTTGTTCTCTAACCTTTGGTGTTCAGTTCAACTTATTCTAGACCTCTAACTTAGGTTCTATTTAGAAGATTGGAGTTCTTCACCTCTTGCTTTTCTGTTTCTTGCTCTGCCTCTGTGGAGCCTTCTTGTGTGGTGATCTCCTCAGATATCGTCAGCCCCAGTCAGGTTTTCCCAGTCCAGAGAGGCCCGGGTCTCAGGAGGAGGGTATGGAGTTTCCTTGAGAATGAGACCCTCCTGTGGGGCCTTGAGACTCTGTGCTCTCCTGTGCTGTCCAGCAGGTGGGGCTTGCCAGCCTGCAGCTCTCCCACCAGGGTAAGGAGGTGTGGAGCCTTTAGTTTTCCCAGTGACTCTGACCCTGTCGGGGGCGTGGCTTACTGAAGCTGGTTTCTGAATTCCAGCCCCTGGGGTCTGAGCTCCTTGATGGAGGGCTGCCAATTGGGCT
>PVKY010002401.1:0-25788 GCA_004027775.1 Bradypus variegatus | reverse complement strand
CAACATGGCCTCCATTCCCCCTATTCTCAACATGGCCTCCACCCCACACACTCAATATAGCAACTCCCCAACACATAAGGTTCCCATTCCCCCCACACTCAACATGGTCTACATACCCCGATACTCAACATGGCCTCCATCTCCCCCCTGCAACATGGGCTACACCCCCTATTCAATATCGCAACCCCCCAACACACAACATGGTCCCCAGTTCCCATACACTCAATATTCCATTCCCCCACAATCAACCTGGTCTCCATTCCACCCACACTTAACATGCCCTCTACCTCCTACACACACAACATGTCCCAATTCCCCCCACATTCAACATGGTCTCCATTCCACTTACACTCAACGTGGCCTCCATGCCCCCCCCAACATAGTCCCCATTCTCCTCAAACTAAACTAGGTCTACATTACCCTGTATTCAACTTGGCCTCCGTAACCGTCACACTTAACTTGGCCTCCATTCCACCTACGCTCAACATGGCCTTCACACTCCCCACACTCAACATAGCCTCTACCCCCTCACACACGTCTGAATTCCCCCCACAATCACCTTGCCTCCATTTCTCTCAAATTCAACATGGCCTCCATTCTCCCCACCTCATCTTGGCCTCCATTTCCCCCACAATCAATATGGCTTCCTCTCAATGTGGTCTCCATTCCCACCCAAATCAACATTGCCGCCCTTCCACCCCCTCAAAGCATGGCCTCCACCCCCACTCAGCATGGCCTTTGTCATCTCATACTCAACATGGAGTTTATTTTTTTTTAGTGAACGTGGGCTCCATCCTCTTACATTCAACTTGGCCTCTACCATTTCCTACTCAATATGGTCTTCATCTCCCACTACCAAAGTGACCTGCCCCCATCACACTGGATCTGGTGTCTGCTCCCCGTACTGAACATGGTCTCCACCCCACATTCAACCAGGCCTCTGCCTCCTCACACTCTTGTAGTGCCCCATCTCACTCATTGTGGCCTCCATCTCCCTCAATTCAACTGGATGCCCATCATGTCATCTTTATCCAGCCCTTTAAGCCTCAATCCTGCCATGGCTCCATCACTTCCATCCTTGCATTTGCCTGTTTCTTCCCTCACAAACCTGCCTGGAGACACCTCTCTGCCTCCTGCATGTCTCCAAATCCTGTGCATTGGTCAAGGTCAAGGGAAGTCTTCTTTCTACCAGGAAGTCTCCTTGGCTAGGCCCACCCTTGATTTCCTGACTCCTAAGTCCTTGAAGGCAGAACCATTTATTCTACTCCTAATGCTTTGGAATCATCAGCAGTTACTTCTTTTTGGGTTTCTTCCAGATTAGCCTGGGTGACTTTTGAGGTGAGGGTCTGGGCTTTCTCCCACTTTGCATCTTCCCCAGGGCTTAGCCCAGGGCTGAGCTCAGAGCAGGAGTTCTGAGCTTGTTCAGGTCTAGTGTGGGTGGGCAGAGGGGTCCCCGAAGGACTAAAGGAGAAGGCAACTGTCCAGCTGGCCTTTGGGTTCCAGAGCTTGGCACTGATGGGCTGAGTGCTCCATCACTGTCTCGAGAAAGAGAGCTGGCTTTTTGGCTCTTAACTTCCCTCTGTCGTGTGCCACCGCAGCCAGACACCTGAGTACTTGTGTCCACGATGCCATTTGCTGGCCACTGTGACCCTGGGAGGGAGAGTCCCTTCTCAGCCCAGACGTGTGTCCCCGCGTGTGTTTGCACATGGGTGGCAGGGCAGCTGCATGTGTGGGCCCCTGTGCAAGCGTGCAAGTGTGTGTGGGCACATGTGATGCATGTGTGTGCTGTCGGTGCAGACCCTGGTGCTAGGCCAGTTCCTTAGCCAGCTGCCTGCTTCGCCCACCTGGTGCTGCTGAGGACACCAGGTCAGGGGTCTCGGGACATCGGGAGCAAACACAGCGGGCTCTGGGGAAGGCTATCGGGCAGAGCCATGCCCAGGGGCAGCTGGCGGAGCTGCCCTGGAGATCTCTGAGGCTGCAGAGGCCTGCTGGGAAGGCCCGGGCCTTGCTTGAGGGACACAAGGCCATCTGGCCAGCCAGGGTGTACCAAGAGGAGCCCCACATGGGGACGCTGGGGTGAGACCACCCCTCAGGGAAGGACTGAGGACACAGCTTAAAACTCATGCCCACGCCCCTCTCCCTGGAGGGCAGGCCCTTACCACCTGCTGGCTGGGGAATGCCTCCCATGGCTGTCCCCTCTTGGCTGGCCAGGAATGGGGCTGAATGCTGCAAGGACTCAGAATCCCTTGGAGGGAGAGACTCAGCTCGGAAAGGGCAGGCTCCACCTGGTTGGGGGCCGCTGCACAGACTCAGAGCCAACAGTGGGAAGTTCTGGGCACGGTGGTTCAGAACCTCTGTGGTCTGGGCAGGCAATGATCAGTGAGCACATTTGCAGCCAGGTGGCAGGGCTGAGGCCCAGACTTGTGTCTGGCACGTCCTTCCATCCCACTCAGATCCATTTTTCGGCTGTCGATCAGGGGACAGGATCACCTACCTGCCCAGCCCTTAGCTCGCACTACGGGAGTTTGCAGGTGGAAGCCAGTGTGCTCCTGGACCAGCTGCATTGGAACAGACCCCAGAATTTCCAGGATGAGGACACGGAGCTTTAGATCATGTTCACTTGAGTTCTATAAACTCCAACCCTCAGCTGGGCCCCCAAACAATCATCTCTGGGCTTTGAGCTGGTATGAGCAATTCCGTGCATGATGAGAGAGAAAGCTGAGGCCCTGCAGGGGCCCCCTCAGCTGAGCTTAACTCTACTCAGACCCAGATGACTCAAATTCAGGACCTTATTTCCCAGAGTATGTCAGGATGAAGCTACTTAGCAAAAGACTATGCTTCTCAGACTCTCTTGCAACAAGAGGTGACCATATGACAAAATCCTGGCCAAAGGGATATGAATGGAAGTGGCATGTGTGATTTCTGGGCGCTGACCTTAAAGGGACAAGCATGCACTCCACACTCTTTTCTTCCCTTCCCACTGGTTGGAATGCAGTTGCAATGGCAGGAGCTGGGGCAGTCATGTAAGACCATTGCAAAGAGGGTCACACCCAAGGAAAGACAGAGCAACCAGCTGGGATACTGATCCCCAACCCTGTGTAGCTGCCACCTCGGCCCTGAACTGCTAAATGAAAGAGGAATATTTTGTTTAAGCCATTGTTATCTTGGTCTTTGTTATAGCAGCAGGGCCCATATTCTAACTAGCTACTGCCGGGATTGCAAATGACAGGGAGGATCTTCAGAAACAGATCGGAAATTCCCATCAGACATCTCAGGTTTTTCTGTCTTTGTTTTTTGATCAGATTGCGGGTCGAAGCCCCAGTTGACTGAAGGGTATGGTTGCAAAAATAAGGTGGGATTCTCAGGATCAGCAGGGCTTAGAAGCTGCCATTTCTGAGAGTCCCCAGGAGTTTGAACAGCGAGCCCCTCACTCCCGTTCTGCAACAGGTAAGGCAGAGGCTGCGGCTCGAAGTTTCACCTCACCACCGATAAGCACAACATTTTGATTAAATCACTGACAACTCTGCTGCAGGGCAGAGAAATTTGGAAACATCAGGAAATCAAACTGTGAAGTCTTTGAAAGAACGTGATTTATGTGAAAATGTGATGAAGCTAATGTGTTTGGCTCCAGCGTTTGGTGGCATGCCTGATTCTGGAACCAAATCTGATGGCTTCTTGGCTCCCAGCGCACTGTTGCTTTCCCCGAACAGGGTTAGCTGGTGCCCTGAGTGTGTTCCTGGCCTGATCGGAATCGAAAGCTTTTATTTGCGCCATGTTTCCAGTGATGCGTCTCCCAGGCTGTGCGTCTAAAGCCAGGCCCTGCACATGCATGCCCTCTGAGTCATTTTGTGTCGCCCTGTTCTCCCCACCGAGACACCAGAGAGCCATGTTATTAGATTTATGGGGAGTTAGTGGCAGTTTCACATATTTTTCTTGATGCCCTGCAGTTTTTGAAGAGGCTTCCCTGTTCCCTCCCTTTAGGTCTCAGAGCCTGACTCGGGTCTTATTCTCCTCCCACTGGGGTTCAGTGCTTGGCCCCCATCCTCCCAAGGGCAGCCTGCAGGGAGGGCGTTTCAAGGGCAGAGCCACTCTGGGGGATCTGGGGCGCTGTGGGGAGGTAGAGGCAACGAGGGGAGAAAAAGGCAGCAGGTCAGACAAAAGAATGGGAAAGGTGGGGGAAAGATGGCGATGGGCTGGTGTCAGGGAAGGGGGTCAGGGCTTCCCTGCAGGCCACCTTGGAAGGTAGCTCTTCCTCGGGAGCACCCCCTTGGCAAGTCTCTGGCTAACGGAGATTCCAGAGCTGGGGCTAGGGCTGCTCCCTGGCGCTGCCAACAGGGGCCTCTTACCAGTAAGGGGACCCCGATCTTGAATGGAGTTTGACAAGAGGAGCTCCGTCAAACAACTAGACACGAAAGAGATGACAGGCCCAGAGCGGCCAGAAAGAAGATTCTTACTCCTAACTGAAGGCAGCTCTGTCAAAGCGCTCCCCTCTTGGACGGTGAGCACTGAGGGGTCGGTCGAGGTGCAGGGGTACCTGGACTCTGGCCACCCTTTCAAGGTAAGAGTCCTCCTTAAGGGCTCTTATTTTGGTGGTGGTGACCAATCCCCAGGAGGCAAGGCCCTGGGCCTCCTCCCTGGATCCCCTCCTCCCCAGGAGGTGAAGATGGGCAGCTTTGCCAGGGTGAACCTGAAGCCCCTGCAAGGACTCTACCTCCTGGGACAGGGGCCACCTTGACCCTAGGCTCCAGTGGCTTCAGCCCTTGGACGTGAGGCATGCGGTGGCTGAGGAGCTGAGTTGGCCTTGCTGAGCTGGCTGGAAGCTTCTAGTCTTGGTGACAAGGATGCCGGATTCTTCCTCTCACTTTAAAGAAGGGGAACTGGGATGCAGAGAGGGTGGCGACTGGCCCCAGGATGCACGGTAAGGCATCTGGGGGGGAGTGGAGGGGCAGGGGTCCAACCTGGGAGGGGACCCCCATGTCCAGTGCAGGAGCATGTGAGCAGGTCTGGGGGGGGCAGTGTCCAGTGCATGTAGAGACCACCTGGGTGCCAACTTGGTGAGGGATGGGCAGGTGGGTCTGAGAGTGGGGACCCCTGGCACTGTGGCCCTGGCCCTCTGCTGGCAGCTTTTGTTAGTTCTTGGGGCCTCCGGGGGGACTGGACTGAAGCTGCGTCCAGCCACTTCCCATTCCGCCTTTCAGCAGGTGTTCTCAGGGGCCTCCTGCCGGCCTGGCCCTGAGCCGGCCCCAGGGACGCAGAGGATGGGAAGGACTCATGGGGAGTTTCCTGCAAGGCTTCCAGTTTCCTGGGTGCTCCATGGAGGTTTGAAGAGGCCCTCATGGCCTCTTCTGGTTAGGCTGATCCCCGTCTGATGTCTCCAGTGGGGCGCTCGAGGAGGGTTGTGTCCTGGGGGGTGGGGAGCCCCCGTGGGTGGTCAGGAAGGAGGGGTGGGAGAGGGGATATCTGAGCCGTGGGGAGATCAGAGGAAGGTGGGAAAGTGCCAGGAGCTATGGAGGAGAGAAGGCGGCTCTGGGGGAGGGAGCAAGAGGGCCGACCAGCCCCAGACACAGAGACCCAGGAGGACACTGGCCAGAGCCGAGGCCACAGAGGGGTGGGGGCTGATGACGGGGGGCTGCACGGCCCGCTCAGGAGCAGTGAGCAATTTTAAGCAGGAGCAATAGGGTCCAAGCTGCAGTTTGGGGGGGTCGAACAGGATGTCACCTGTGCCCAGGAAGGCCCTGGGCCCTTCTGGGTCCAGGTCTCAGCCGAAGTCCCCTTTGCCCCCTCCTGACCCATGTCCCCGCCTTGGGGCCGGAGGGAGCATCCCCGAGTCCGAGCACTTAAGGGCGTCTCAGGCCCCACAGGTGCCACCTGGCCTCGGCTTGGACACTCCAGGGGCAGGACAGGACATTGTAGCTGCTCCCCTGGCTTTGGTGCCCAGCAGCGTCTTCCCTCCTGCCCAGCTGTCAAGGTGAAGCTGGTTCTGAGGGGTCCACTGACCCACTCCCTGAGGTCCCGTATGATGCCAATTCTTTGCCCCAGGCCCTGGGTCCAGCCCTGGCTGCCCTGAGCTCTTCTTGGGTGTGCCCTCCCCAAGCCCAGCTGCCCAGTGGGCAGGAGAGGCCGCCGCGGCCTGTGGAGACGAAGCGCCACCCACCGCCGACATTCTGGACTCACTCCGTGTTTTGCATTCAGCAATTTGCACCCGGCAGATGCTTCAGAAAGCAGCACTTTGCTCACAAAATGAAATCCAGCTCAATTACCATCATCCGTTTGCCACCCAGTCTGGAGGTGCCCAGGAATGGGGGGGCTGAGCCCAGAGCCGGGGCCCAGACAGCAGTGAGTGGGAGGCACAGCCAGCTCTGGCCAGCTGCTCCCCGGGCCTCAGTCCTTCCCCCACTGGCTCCCCTGAACCCCGGCCTGCTGTCCCTCTCCCGAGGGTAGCCCAGGAACCAGCAGCCCTGGGGCCTGCTCCTTGCTGGGTGGGTGGCTGTGAATGCTATTTGGTCCTTTGAGCCTCACTTTTCTCATCTGCAATGTGGGCCTGGCATTTGGGCCGCACCTATGTAGGGCGCTGGCAAAGGTAGGGATGTGAGCGAGCCCCACAAAAGCTCAGCTGGGGTCACTTCCATCCGAGTGGAATGGGCTTCCACCCTCAGGTCCCCACAGCTGCAGGGGACCCCCTGCATGGAGCTGGCCTGGGGGAGCGCCCGGTCAGCCGAGGTACTCACACATGGGTTTCAGCTGCCCGATGAGCTCCTCTTTTGTCCATTTCGCCCACTCCTTCTTGTCGGTGTTGATGGAGCAGAGGATGGGGCCGCAGGGCTTGCCGCAGTCTTCAATGGCCGGCACGTTCAGGTAGTGCACCAGGACGATGTCGGGGTTCTGGGGGGAGAGCACAGAGACTGGCAGCATGAGGGCAGCGTGTGGCCCAGGCGAGACTGGGGTACCCCCCCACCCCACCATCCACCAGCCGTGACAACCGGAAGTGCCTCCAGACTCAGGACCCCAGACACAAGGCCCGGCTGCGTTTCCAGCCTGGACGCCCACAGCTGTCCCCCAGCAGTGGCCCGGCCTCCTGCCCCACACGCGCCTCGTCGTTCCAGTGCCAGCACCTGCTTCTCCCCAAGGCTGAGCCGCCCGGCAGCTTCTCAGGGCTGGATGCCTGCCCACCCTTGGCTGGTGATCTCTTCCCCACACAAACACCACGCCGGCTTTCCTCCCAGGTCCACCCAGGCAGCTGTCACTCAGAGCCCCGGGAACTCCTTGGGGACCCCCTCGGAGTTTAAGACTGGAAAGGACTCTCAGTCTGAAGACCTCAAAGGCATGGTTTTGTCCCCATACGGATGTATGGAGCACCTCTTCCCACCAGTGGCATTAGAATGGATCCCTGTCCCTGTCTGCCCGCTACCACTCTGACGGCGACACCCTCAGGGCCGTGGCCACAAGCACGTGGCCTCTGCGTGGTCACCCCGAAAGCGGTGCCATTTATTCAGCCACGACTGCTCTGGCAGGTTTATTAAAAAGCATTCATGTCACTTTTTAGAGGCACCTGGCTTGGCTCTCCTACCCTAATCAGAAGGTATTTCTTGAACCCTTTTTTCCGTTTTCCTGAGGAAGCATCCAGCAATACATCAAGATACTACAGGGAACTACTGTAAAGCCATTTGGAAGGCCCCATCCTGCCATCAGGGCACTGTGGCCAGGTCTTCCTGGCTCTTCCCCCTCGGTAGCGGGCAGAAGGACCCCAGGCATGGAGGATGCCATGTCCACAGCTGCCTTTTTTGGATATTATACCCACTGCCAGAGTAATACATGGAGATATGAATCCATCAGTCCATTAATAAATAAAGTTTCAAGACTATATACCATGACCAGTGCAAGTAAGTCACTGGCATAATTTTAAAAGATTTTCAATAAGGGTTGAAACATAGATTTTTTTTCTTGCCAACGCTCAGTTAACCAGGAAATTAAATCAACATAAACAGGAGCCTTCTCGTTAAGGCCGCTTTTCTGGATTGCGGTAATCATGGTCCTTAATAATCACGATAATCCCCAATGTTAGTGCGGCACCTTATTCTTTTCAAAGCCCTTTCCCGCCATCATCTCATTTGGGGCCCACACTAGCAGGGTGATGGTGGGTGGGCAGGGCAGGGCGCCCTCCGACCCAGCCTGGGCTGGAAGCCTGGGTTCTGGCTGCAAACTCAGGTCCGGCCAAGACATTTGGTGGCCTCTTTTTGCTGATCTAAGTGCTCCCACCTCGTGTCATTTTGTGCTTGCGGTACACCCTCAAGGTAGCTGGGCCGGGCAGATCTGCCCTGCTCCCTGCATGGGTGGGGAGAGAGGACAAGAATTGGGGTTAAGCCTGCATGTCTGTGTTCTTCCTGCCCACCCCGGGCAGCGTCTGGGGAGGGGGACGCCCACCGCAGCCTGTGCCAGCCACTGAGGAAGACCAGTAAGAATCAAAGGGCTGCAGAGACCAGTAGACCACCCAGGGCTTCCTCTGATCGCAGGCCTTGGAGCGGGAGCCATGGTGGACGATGGGGAGATGGAAGGGCTACAGCTTCCTGGCCCACAGGCCCCCTGAGAGCAGCCAAGGCAGCCCGGGGAGGGTGGGGGGCAGGCGGGCAGGGGCCAGGGAACAGGAGGCCCTCACTCCCATTGCACAGAAACCACACTTGCTGGGGTTCCTGTAGAAGGGCTCCGGGAGCTCTCCTATCTTAGGAAGCTCCACCTATTCTTGGAGGCCCAGCAAGTATGCCTCCACCTCCAGGAAGCACTCCCTGATACCTGTCTCAGCATCTCTATCACAGCAGGATTGCAAGTCTGTGTGGCCACATGATCTCCTCAATCAACCATGGGGAAAGCACCCCAAGTGGGGGCCACGTCGTGTTTGAGATGGAGTCTGGCAATCACCAGCAACTGAAGAGTTGAATTCGGCAGACTTAGGACCTCCCGTCCTTACCCTTTGCAGATCGTGTCCTCCTGACCTCCGGCTTCACGCAGGGCAGCCTTCCCGAGCACAGGGGCCCATTCCTAGCAGGTTTCTAACCACTCCTGGGTCTAGGGCCTCTCTGGGAAGCTGCAGCCACCCTATGCCCACCCCTGAAAAACGCCCCCAGTGCAGTCAACACCTCGCCAGGGGCTCGCAGGCCCAGTGGCCCTTGGACCGTATTCACAGCTGCTGGGGCAGGGATTCCGGCTCTACCGTTGCTCCCCTTGAGACCGGAAGTATGCCATCCATGGGTCCCTTCCCGAGCCCCCACACTGGGCCACGTGCTTCAATACCAATGGCATAAAGGTCCAGCCCCGCAAGGGTCCAGGGATTAGAAAATGCAGGTGCGGCAGCCACGTGGCTTCCATCTTTCACGCGATTGCATCCCGAGGCCGGAGTTCCTGCAGCTGAAACTCCAAGCTGAATTTTAAATAACGACTTCCTGCCTCGTGGCCGATTCTAAGACAAAGTGATTGAGGTATTTTTGGAAATTTGGGGCACACGTAGGTTCTTGGCAGTGTTGTGATTTTATTCATTAGGTGTACATTTGATTGGATGTGGTTTTTTGGCAGAAAAATAGATGAGGCTTCGAGCTGTAAGGCCTCCGTTTCACGGGTGCCAGAGGCCCCGCCACGCGTGGCTTTGCTGATGGGGAAGTGGGGGGGGGTGGGCTTCGGCTTGGCAGCACCCGGAGAAATGCTCGAGGTCCTGCCCCAACTCTGAGTGACGGGGCCGCGGGTCAGACCTCTCCCGGGCTCGTTCACCCCTGGGCAGATGTGGCAGGTTGCCTGTCGTCGGATGTTTGCCACCCAGGTCAGGCCTTGCAGGTTGGCTGTGGGGGGCCATGGGGGGCGATACAACAGCTTGTCAAGAGGCTCCGCCCTGGTCTGTGGAATTTCCATGGAGATACTAGAGGTTGTGCCCTCAAGGAGAGCAGGACTTCAGCGGCTGAACCCCTAGTGATGTCACAGACCTGGGGGAACATGATGGTGGTGGTCTGTGGCTGGGTGGGAAGGGGGAGCAAGTCAAGGATAAGTAAAAGTCTCACAGAAGTTCCAGAACCTTCTGGAAAGTGCCATGGACTAGGAGACGCCATCCTTCCCTCATCTATAAATGGAAATGGTGCCTCTCACTCTCTCACCAGGCTCTGGGACAGCCTTTGAAAACGATGAAGCCCCACAGTGGAGAGGCCTGCTGTTACAACCGTCAACTGCCACTGAAAAGCCCTCTAAAATCCCCAATAGTTGTTCTGAGCGAATTTATACCAGGATACAGAGTCTAGCGGGCAGTTAACCACATAAAAATCAGGTTTACCTGCTGGCAGCCTACCTGTCTGGGTCTTTCTCCTTGGCTGACTCCTTTCTCCACCAGCTTCGCACCTTGACTTCTGGCCCCCACTCCTCCTTCCTCAGTGACCTTCAGTCAGCTCCATGACCTTCAGCCAGGCCTGTGACCTTCAGCTAGCTTCACAACTTTCAGTCAGTTCCATGGTCTTCAGCCAGCTCCGTGATCTTCAGCCAAGTCTGTGACCTTCAGCCAGCTCCACGACCTTCAGCCAGCTCTGTGACCTTCAGCCAGCTCTGGGACTTTCATCCAGCTCCGTGACCTTCAGGACCACCATTTTTCCTGGATCTCTCTCTCCAGCCCTAGCCCCTCTGCTCCAGGCCCCCTGACCCTGTTCACTCACACATCCACAGCTGCACATGGCTGACACAACTCTTCACACCCCAAACCCCCAACAATGAATGCCCCCCCCACTTCCCCCAGCTCCTGGGGTCTGAAACCTGGGAGCTGCCCGTTCTCCTCTCTCCCTCACCCTCCACACTCAACCCATTACCAAGTTCTGTCAAATCATCACTGGAAGTGAGCCGGAGCCACCCACTTCTCCCCACTGCCAGCCGCTACGGCGCCTAAGCCGCCACCCCTCTCGTTCTGACGGCGACAGGAAGCACCGCCCCCTGGAGCCCCTCGCATCACCCCTTCCTTCCCCCCAATCCATCCTTCCAACAGCAGCAGCGGGATCTGATCATCCCCTCAACTCCCTGGTTCTGCAAACAAAATCCAAACTCCTGGCCACGCTTTGGGATCTGAACCCTCCATTTTGCTCTCCAGCCAGTCTTGCCTCGCGCTCCCCTTTGCTCATCCTGCTCTTGCTGCCGCCGTTTTCCAGACCTGCCTCCTCCTTCTCCAGTGCCACTGCCGCTGGCTGGTGGGCCATAGGCGGCTTCGGTGGTCCCAGCCCCCTCCTCAGGAAGCCTTATCCGGCAGCCACAGCAGACACAGCCCCGTCCCCAGCTCCACCAAGGGGCCTTTGCTGCCTTGTCCTTTTCTTGGTTAGCTCCTCGCAATGTGGCATTTTCTTGTCTTTAGCACCTGTGTGCAGCCCGTTTTCCCGGGCAGAAGGGCGTGCTCTGGGTGCCTGGCACCCGTCACCTGCTGAATGTGGAATGCAGAGCCCTCGGCTTCCTGAGGTGGGTGGTGGCCTTGGCGGGGGTGCAGGAGTGGGCGGGCACAGCTCTTTCCCAGGTGACTCCCATCTTGAGACCAGCCCCTGGAGAATCAATCCCCAGGTGTGACTTCCAGGGGAACGGAGGAGACCAAGGGGAGGGGGCTCCCCCCAAGGGCCCACTCCTTGGCTCCAGTGCCCAGAGGGGAGCAGGGGCAGCCAGTGACGGGCTGGGACTGCCCCCCGCCCCAGCTTGCCCTCTACTTGTGCCTCAGCTTTTTAAAATCTGAAAATAGGAGTTTTGGGTTTGCAAGTCTCCCTGCTTCAAAGGGCAGGGGGCGCTTCGGCTGACGGCGGCTGAGGGGCAGCTCGGAGCCAGGTCCAAGTGAGTCCCTCAGAGACCCCTTCCAAGTGGTGACAACTCTCGAGAGTCCCTGGCATGGAGGGAACAAGCCAAGGCCCTTTTCCACCAGAGGCCTGTTCTGAGGTGGCAAGAGGGTCAGAATGTTCCACGGGGGCTGGACGACTTCGACATGGTGGCGGCTCCCAAGAACCCCCCAAGAGATGCCTTGGCGATGGCCCAGATCCTGAGGGATATGGGGATCACGGGGTATGAACCATGGGCCATCAATCAAATGTTGGAACTTATAATTCTGGATGGCGCAAACATTTATTCCAGCCATGCTAAGAAACCGCATGTTGCCGCAGGGGATGAGAGCTGGCAATCCAGTGTCTTGCTCACCAGTCTTTACTTCTCCTCCCCCAAGGGCTTTTTTTCCTGGATATTGCGAGGCAGGGCAACCAACTCCCTTTGCCACTGATTAAGCCACAGGCAGGACCTGGCTTGTCACCGGATGGATACTGCTAACAGCTCCAAACCAGGGGCTGACATCCTCGGTTAAAAGCGACCCGACTGAGCACAGCCAGCTCCACAGTTAAGCGTCGGCGCTGGGAGTAGCAGACTCGCCCCTCCCACCACAGCGGCCCCGCAAACGGGTGCCCACACAGAGTCGCAACGCCAGTGTCAGTGACAAGCCAGAGAAGATCTATGGTGCAGAGTCATCTTCTCAGTCCATACCTGCAACAACAGCAGCTCAAAATGTTCTAACTAACCCTTCAATAACTGGGCCCCCAAATATCCCCATTACCACCAGCATGGTTTCATCATGACTGCTGCCAATGACCCAAACACACTGAAGAGAAAACACAAAGGTGATGATGATATTATGTAAGGAACGTGGTCTGGCTGTATACAGAACTAGAACACTCCAGATATTCTCAAGTCGTACCTTAGGAAACCCAAATGGAGCCGCAATATTTTTCACTTTAGTTAAAAGTGTTAGATTTCATTAGGAAGAGTAGAAATGTTTTCTCATTAGGCTTTAAGTACAAAAAGTTAAGTAATTGTTTCTTAAGAGTTGCATTAATGCCAAGTCCTCCTATGGCAAATTCTATTTTTGGAAGCAGTTTTCTGCCATGTATCACTGACAGCAGCCCTTAAGGTTCAATTTCCACAGTAGGGTCAGTGACTAATATTTAACAGCCTAATTTCAAATCCACATTTAAATGCTACTTTCTTTGTAAAATAAGTAGTCACCGTTATTGTCAGTAAGTTCTTTGACCAAATCTCTCAATCTAGGGAACATTTCTGAGAGAGATGGATTTAGAGGAATTCTAAATCCATTTTGTATGTATTTGGTTTTTGGTCTTTCCTAATTTCCCACCTCTTCTTAACACCCTTTCTGGATCTCATTCGTTTTCTGTGCCCCCTATAGGCTTAAATTTCTCCCCATTCCCCTTGAATTAAAAAAGCCAAAACTGGAATTTTAAAAGTATGCTTCCTGATAGTGCAATTGAGTATCATTTGTATAATTTAAAACATGCTCTACTGGCCTAATATTATTTCACTTTAAACTGAAGGTTATATCTGCTGTTTTTCTCCATTTACAAGAACAGTTTGGTTTTTCCTTGCCTTTTGTGCCTGTTGATTTTTACTCTGCTTTTGACAAGTGGTCAGCCACATTCAGTTTTAGTCTTCAGAACTCCACCATTCCAGAGTTCTAAATTTAACATGGAAGATGTGATAGCCTAAAGAAATCTGCTTTGATGAGTGTATTTACCCTGGACCAAGGCAGAACCACTAAAGAGCAAGTGTTTGCTTCCTTTCCAGTACAGGTGCTGTGTTTTGAGCACTGCTGCTTTAACCCTCCTACTGGTATAACTCAGATCATTTTTCTAGCTTGTTGCTGAAGATGTCACATTAAGATGGGATCAAAGCTCAAAGTAGATTCGAATGGTTCTCCTTCCTCGAGAAGGCTAAGAAGGACAATAAATCTGTGCGATGTGACTTGCACGGAGGTGCAGGCTGCTAGGTTTCCCAGTATGGCTGGGTTGCTAAACACCTTTCCCTCATTTCCATTTGTACATATCTAAAAATTTAAGTGGGCAATATTGCAAAACCCTCAAAAACATCACCAGGCCTCTTCTGTGTTTCTTGAGTTTAAGTAAGCTTGACTTAGGAATGCATTTGCAGAATTTTCTGCAATGAATTGCTCATATCATAATTTAGAAATTGTAGCCAAGGATCCTGAAAGCTTAGAACTTCCAGTTTCATCTGAGGAGGGTGCTTGGGGAGTCTGAGGGAAGTCGTTCCATACCAGGGTAGAAATGTCCAAGGAGGTTTGAGTGTGTTTGGATCTTAAGGAAAGGGGGTGTAATAAACCTCATTGAAAACAGATCTGGTTCACTTCCTGGGAGAGCAATGTTGATCATCCCGTGTGGGACACCAAAACCGACTGTTCTCAGGGAGGCGGCAGGCCCAGGAGGTCTGGCCCCATCATTCACGACCCGTGTGACCTTGTTTCAGCTCTGAGCCTTGTTCTCTTCTGCAGTAATATGGGAAAAGAACACTTCCTCTGCCCACCTCACAGGGAAGCTGAGAGTGTTCAACTGGTATGTGTGAAAGTTCTTTCAAAATTGTAAAAGGCTATGCAACTGTAAGGATTTATTATTAATGTATTTGTTTCAAGGTTATTAATAAAAACTTGAGCATTAGCAAAAAAAAAAAAAACACAACAAAAAAGCAAAAAAGAATGTCCTGCAGGGAAGAGATTTGGCTGATGTTAAACAGCTACCTCCCCAACTCCCCCACGCAGCAGGACTTCTCAGAGCCTTGAGGGTGCCTGTGACGGGGAGAATCTGTGTGGGGTTGCAGCAGGCGGCCTTTCCCAAGCGTACCTGCCCATGAAACATCTGGAAGACAATGTGGGAACCCCTGATAGAAATGGAAGCCAAAGGAAACGACTTGTAGCAGCTCCTGGAGGAGAGGTGCCTCATGGATTCCCTGTGTCTGGGGAAAGCTGGGCTTTGGGGGCCCAGGAACTGCCCCCCGTTCCATGAGCACGTCCTGGCCTAGCCCAAGCCCCGGCACACCCCTGCCCCTCTCCCAACATTGAAGCTGCTTTCTGTTGAGCCGCTGAGTTTCTGAAGAAATCCTTGCCCTATTGATGCACTTTGTATCCACAAAACACTCTCATCACCCAAAGGTCCCCTTTCCCCAGAGCTGGGGCCAAAGTCATTTCCCGCTTAGGTGGGGGTTCCATTTGGAAAGATGGGTGCCGAAGAGGGAGGCTGGGGCTGGGGCTTCCGCCTCCCCTTGAAGTGTGGAGCTTAGGCCTTCTTGACCCACGTGCCCAGGCCAGTGACGTCCCTGCGGGGAACGGGGAAAAGGGACCATGGTGGCTCCCCTCTGCGGTGTGTGTGTGTGTGTGGCAGGCAGGCAGGAATGAGTGATTTGAGGCAAGAAAACTGCTTTGAACAACAAAGCGTCCTGGCAGCAGCAGCTGGGTGGCGGGGCTGGGGGCACCCACACAGCCCCTGTGATGGCATTCGTGGGCAGCAGCCACTGCCCCAAACCCCTCACATGTACGGAAGCTCAGGGCCAGGGCCAAGCCCAACGCAGTCCCCAGGGGCAGGGCTGGGGAGGTGTTCTCTCTGATCCACCCGCGTCAAGCCCGGGCTTTGGCTTCCCTAGCAGGGTCCGCACCGGGGCAGGTGGACTCAGCTGGGCCCTGGCAGAAACATGCTCTGGAGGGTGGGACCCTAGGCCAGGCCAGGGGGCAGGAGGGAGAGGCAGAGTGGAAGTGGAAAGAGGAAGGAGGAAAGGGAAGGAGAAGCAGACCCTGAGCAGGGAGACGGCAGGTGGACCAAAGTTAAACAGGCCCCCGCTCTGCAGGACTTGTCAGAGCCTTGACAGTGCCCATTTGTCAGAGCGTCTCGGTGCACTCTCAAACCATGGGTGGGAGGAGGCTGCCAGTCTGCCCCCAGCCCTCAGGGAGCTCTGGTTCCCAAGCCTGAGCGGGACCCCCAGGGCTCCCGTAGCTTCAGGTTTCTGAGAGGTGAGGTTAGGGTGCAGGCGGCAGGGCCGTGTTGGAAGTGGGTGCTCCACGTTATTGCCCCCCGGGCCTCCTGCCTGCTCTTTAGGATGGGGTGGGGAGGCCATAAGCTGTTGTGAGGGAGGGCAGGCAGGTAAAGGGCTCAGGGTGGGCCTGACCCACAGCCGGCACTCACGTTCAAGGTCACCGACTTGCCCGTTAGCAACATGGAGACGCAGGTGGGACATTCCTGTTTGCAGTGGGAAGCTGAGCCCAGCGCCTCCTGCCTGCCCAGCCCATCCCGAGCCCTGGAATTGGCCAAGGATGCACCAGCCAGCTCTGTGCAGGAGACCCGCCGAGAGGACTCAGATTGCCCAGAATGAGGACCCTGTGGGCCAGCGCTCCTCTTGGTCACTCCCAGGGCGGCTGGAGGCCTTCCTGGAGGAGGAGGCGGCTCAGGCCCAGCACCCCTTTCTGTGGAGTCAGCAGGATGGCCGCACAAGCAGTGGTTAAAAATGCAAAAAGCTGTTGGTTTTGATAAAGAAAAATGCAGCTGCAACATCTGTTTGCCTCTTGTTTGCAGCTTCATCAACGCTAAGTGGTCAATAAATCAGACTGGCGTGGCGCTCCATTTCTTCCGTGGCTCTGTCATTAATCTCGTGCCAGTTCTCATGAAAAATGAAGGAGAGAGGCTGTGTGATAGTGAAAATGTATACATTACCCAGAAAGTCATAATAGCATGTAACAGAGCTGCAGACCTCCCAACTCGCAGCCTCCGGCCCGGTGTGCGGGCAGCAAGTGGAGCAAACTGGTGGTGTTCCCACCACGGCCTGTTTTACGATTGCAGTCGTCTCATTAGCGCCACTTGTGCAGATTCCAGAAGCCGTGGGAGCCTGATCTCAGGGGCCAGAACTTTCCTGGTGCCTGGGCATGTGGCAAACAGGAGGGAGGACGCACAGGAGGGGAGGAATAAACGACCACAGGGGTCTCCTACCCTGCAAGGCAGATAAAAATCCTCTCTCCCAGGCCCCGGCTGCCCTGGGCGGCTCCTCCACCCCCCTCTGCTCTGGATAAAGGTGTGAGGTGGGGGCTGAGGGTCCCCACCAGAAGAGCAGCCGGCCACAGAGCCCTTGGCGGGCTCAGGTTCTGTCCCCCTGGATCCCCCAGTGGGTAGGGAAGGGACAAGCAGGCCGGGGCCGGCATGGAGCCAGGCTCCAGGGTAGAAGGAAATGCAAGACTTCTGCTGCCCAAGGAGGGCCGCTGCTCGGGTCTGCTGGGGCTCCTGGAGGCTGCTGCCCCCCTCCAGCTTTCTGCCCTGCCACGTGTCTCCATGTACCCAGAGCTGCTGGCCCCGTGTCCATCACCTCATTTAGTCCCTTCAACAACCCCCCAAGGCAGGTGCTATTATTATCCCCCTCCTCAGAAAGAAGGCGCATCCTGGGGTTACGAGTCTGGCCAGCTCGGGAGCCCAGTGCCCGTGTCTCTGCTCCCCAGGAGCCCACCAGCTGGCACCGGGGTGGCTGCACGCTCAGCCTTGGTGCCCTGGAGCGAGAGGAGGGCCACCAGGCCCCGCCACCTGGGGTGTGGGGAGCTCCCGCAGCCTGCGCTGTCTGGGCCTGGCCATGGCCCTGATGCCTCTGCTTCCACACGGAGGGGCTGCAAGGCTCAGGGCGCCCTCTGAGGCCAGGCCAGGGCACGGGGAAGGAGGGACAGCCTGGCGTGAGGAGGTGACCTGGTGTCCAGGGGGCAGGGGGAGACCCAGGTCCCAAAGTTGGGGAGAGTTAAAGGAGAAGCAACAAGGGAAGGAGGAGAGAGAGGAGTCAATGAGACAGGGTCTCTGGCACCCCATAACAGGCGGGGCCCTCCTGGGAGCCAGGGCCCTGGTCAGGCGATGGGTACAGGTGCCAGGTCAGTGGGGTCAGGAGTGCAAAGAACCTTCCCGCATCCTTGCCAGCACCCAGCAGGGCCAGGAACTCTGAGCGACACCCTCCAAGTTGCTCGGAGGGTGGGTGCAGGATCTCCTTGCCAGCTGTGAGTGGGGGCAGAGGCCGCGCTGCCCGGGGAACCCCCAGGGCCCCTCCACTCGCGCTGTCCTCATTAAGCCAGAGTGAGAGCCAGCGGGAAGGGGGCCTGCAGCCCTTCCCAGCTTCCGAGGGGGGCCAGGAGACTTAATTAGTTAATGTGGGTAAAGTGGTCTGAAGATGAAAAACCCTGGATGATTGCTGAGTGCTGCCGCCACCACTGTTGTTATTTCACAATTACCAGAATTTTCCAGTCATGGGAATATAGTTAAACAATTTCCACCTGGTGTGGGTTCCGGGACCCACGCTGGCTCAGGGGCTGGCCGGCCTCCACCCCTCCACCTCCTTCAGCCCTCGGATGACGTAGAAGTGGGGAATTGAACGCCTGACTATGCCCGGCCCAGCACTGTCCTTGGCACTTCTTGGATAGAAGCATAATTTTTCATCTCCTTGAGCAGATAAAGACGCATGTGCTTAAAGAGGAGCCAGGGAATTCTGTCTGTCAGGCTTTCTGGAAGCCTCTGAGGAGGTTCTACCAAAGGCCCCTGGGAGGTCAAGAGTGTTTTACTCGGCTGCCCAATAGCACGTGTGGGGAGGACGTGTTCACATGTTTCCGGACGGACAAATGTCAACGGCGAGGTTTGCCCTGGCTGGGGGCCAGGCCTTCCTTATTTTAAAATCGTTACAAATAATCAGGGGAAGAAAGACCCAATAAAATCGCCACGTTGGCAGATAACACTAAACTTTTATGGACAATGGAGAGCCGAACCATTTGCAAGCGGCCACAGCTGGATGTCATGAGGTTGTACGAGCAGGTGGAGGAGTCTAGCAAGGATATGACAGACCCTTTGTGGGGGCTGGAACCCCTGGGGTTCACGGAAGCCACCGGGACCAGAAAGGGTCAAGCCCATAGACGTGGGCCAAGTCGGGAACTGGAACCAACCCTAGAAGGCCTTGACCTGGAACAGGGGTACAGGGGTGAGGGGGACCTTCCACTGAGGAGGAGTAGGCGGCTGCGGGTAAACAAAGGTGAGGATTTTTCTGGCTGGAGAGACGAAAGCTTGAGAAGAAATGCTATTCAAATCTTTCAGGACAGAAAGGGGAGAAGAAGGTGAATGCATGCTTTTCTCCAGATCCCAGAATGCTAAGAATAAGTCCCCCCCCCCACCCCAGGGCTCAGGGAGGTAATTTTAGCACAAACAAACTCCACACAGGGGGCAGTAAACTTACGAGACTCATTATCCCTAGGGAGGCCAAGGGCTGAAAAATATAAATCGATTTTTTTTTAAATGGGCAACATTAGTTCCTAGATGACTGAGCTGTGGTTACTAAAGGAGGCTGGGATGTTGGGGTTTTCTCTCTCTGGGACCCATGCTCGGGAGGCTCCGTGATCCTTGGTGTCCCCACTGGGTGACTCCGGGGCTGGAGGTGTCAGCCGAGGTGCCTGGCCTTGGCCCATCTGTTTCTCGTGTGCCAGGGACTTGCCAGGGTCACAGGCTGCTTTCTCCTGCTGTTGGCAGATCCTGGGCTTGTCTCCTGATACACTCTCACCTTGAACCAATTTTTGACTTACTAGAAGTCAGTGCACGAGTCTCTCCGACCAGCCCTGGGGGAGGAAGCCGTGGGCCTTTCGCTGAGACCCAGAGAACTCCTGCAGGGAGGGGGTCTTGCTGGGGGAGCCCTGGCCCAGCAGCGACCCGGGGAGACGGGCCAGGGCAGCACAGTGATGAGGTCTCAAAGGGCTGCAGTTATCGAGGCCGTCTAGCGTGGCCAACACGCTCTGGGGCCCTCCCCGTCCTTCTGTTGCTCACAGTAGCTCTGGGAGGAAGCGGGGCACGGGCTGCCACCCCCACTGGCCAGGGGAGCCTCCTTTCACTGCCCAAGGCCACATGGCTAACAGGAGGCAGCGCTGGACGCGATGCTAATGCTTTCGGTGTGCTTCTCATGAGAGTATCTAAATTGTCTTTAGACAGCCACTTCTCACCTCTCCATCCAGGGCGGGAGCATGGGACTCAGGCTGGCCAATCAGAGCATTGCCTTCTCTGGTCCTTAGTGATTGGTTCAGGGATAGACATGTGGCCCAATCAGAGGCTGTCAGAGCTAATCCCTGAGTCTGGCTGGAGTCCTGGGAGGCAGGGAAGCTCTTTCCTGTTGGACTTGACCCAGGGAGGGTGAAACCTGGTGCTCCTGGCAGCCAGCTCTCGCCAGCATGTGGAGTCCCAGAAAAAAGCCAAATGGAGGAGGCAGAGCTGAAGGAAGCAGGCACGAAGCCTTGATGGTATTCATTGAGACTTTTCAGTAACTGGAGCCCCTAAACTCCCTCTTATCCTTCATCAGTTTGAGTTGCATTTTCTGTTGCATCAGCCAAGAGCCCTAATGCCTGAACAGATCATATGTTCTATTTTTTCCCTGAACGTGTGCTTTTTCCACCATGCAATTCATTCTGGCCTCAACAGCAATCAGGGCTTACTGCGAGCCAGTATTTACCCAACACCCACATGTGCCAGGGGATGGGCAGTAAGTGCTTCTCAGCCTCAAATCAAGCCAGGGGGAGGGGGGGGGGTCAGGACTGGTTATGGTCACCTCTACTGTCCACATAAGGAACCTGAAGCAGAAAGCCAAAGCTGGACCACCTGAACCCAGGTCTGTCTGAAGCCAAAGGTGGGTAGAAGGGTCCAGAGTGTGATGACCTGGGTTTGAGGCGAGATGCTGCTGGTGCCTGCTGCGTGGGCCTCTGGCAACCAGTTCTCCATGCCTCAGTTTTCTCACTTATAAAAAGGCAAGAATAACAGCCCCTCCCCCATCAGGTTGTTGGGAAACCAAATGAGATAAGGCATTTGAACAGTGCCCGGCACATGGCAAACCTCCAAAAAAAAATTATCTAGCTATAATCATGCCTGACCTCTCAACCCAATGTCACCTCTCATCATGTTGATTCAGGCTGAGTTTCCCTAAGATCTTAATAGAAATTTTATGTGGAGTGAGACCCAACGGACCCAGACTTGGCTCATTTGGAATGTATAATTCTTTAAGACAGGAGCTCATCCAGGCAAAGTTGAGAAAAAACTCTTCAGTCAGGGAGCATTGCCATCTCCAAAGGATGCTGAAGCCATCAGAGAGATTTTGATGAGCTCAACATGAGTCATTCTTGCCTAATCACGAAAGCAAGGTCTCTGAGTCAACTCTTGGGTATCTTCCAGGAATACAAAGATAACCAAGCTACATTTCCTTGAAAAAATTCTATAACTTAAATTGCCTTGGATTCATAGAGCTCCCCATCCCACCCCCACCCTCCATATGGGCTGAACGTGGGGGATCCTGCTTGGCCACCGATCGTTTCTAAGGCCTGGAGGTGGCTTCCAGGTCCCTGAGGAAGCCCAGGTCTCTGAGCAGCTCAGCCAGAGCCCCCTTCTGCAATAGTGATTGCTTCCTTCCTCACCTGGACCCCCTGGGACCCTGCAAATCACGGGCCTCCTGATCCCTGTCACTTATTCCTCTTGGATGACAGAGGTGGGAGGAAACTTTGGGATCATCCAAGCCAACATATGCACCATTTTCCATTTCCAAGTGGGGACCCTGAGCCAAGAGGGGCTGTGGCCAATGACATCCTGTGGATGGGATGAGGATGGGGACGGGGAGCCACCTGGTCCCCACCCTCTGTTGGCTTCCTAGCTTTACTCGTTCCTGGAGTTTGGAGTCCCCTGAGTCAAATGACTGCCCCCGCTTTGCACTTTACAGACACTGGGCAGAAGGGCAGAGCTCCCCCAATGGGGTGTTTGGAATCAGACCGGCTTCCTGGCTGGGGTCCTCCTTTGCAACTTTGACTGTGAACAGATTCCTGAGAGCCTGTGGAGTGGCCGAGCAGCCCTGCACGGGGCCCTTTGGGGCTCATTCTCTCTGTTTAGCATCTTCCTGGTGGTGGTGACAGAGGGGCGGGTGCCCTAAGCAGGCAGGTCTGGGAGGCTGGGATGTGGGCCGCCTGCCCCCTGCCCTTGGGGAGTGTCTGGGGTGCCCTGCCACTAAATCCTGTTAAAGACATAAACCCCAAGCTCTCCCTTGACTGACAAATGGGCCACGTGCCGAGGCTGCAGAGGATGAATTGTGCCCGGCCCGTCGAGCATCTATGGGATTTTTATGCTCTGGCAACTGTAACGGTGAGATTCCAGCAATTGTTTTAGAGGGAATCATGATTAAATTGGGCTGTATGTTTTTTTAATGTGTTCCCCAGTTCCTCTTTAATACCTTGGTAGGACAAGATAAAGTGTAATCGCTGAAGTAATTGTGGTGCTCAACAGTTTACGTCCTGAAGGAGTGACTGGGGGTTAACAAAGCCACTGCAGGGCAAGGTTTGGATTAGAAAATACAGTTTTTCTCTTCGTTATTTTCTTTTTAAATCCCTCTTTATCTTCCTCCTTTCTTCAGTGGCTCCTGGAGCCCGCTGATAACCTGTAAGCCTCCTCGGGTAATGATGGAACCTGCTGCATAACAACACATGCAGGTCCCCGGGCCACCTCCTCTGCAGAGCGGCTGCAGCAGGCCCACCCCTTCCCCAGAGCCCATGCCCTTGCAGGAGATGCCAGCTTGTCCCCGAAGCCAGTGGGGCTCGATGTCCTGAATACCAGCCCTGATCAAGACCCGATCTTCATTGCTGCATCTGGAAACCACCATCTGGAGCCCAGCTCTGGGAGGCCTGATGCCAGCCCATCACAAATGGTGGAGAGTGAGCAAATGCACCCCAATATCCCCTCACCATATCCCCTTCTGGCAGATGCCAAAGACACCAGGGGAGGGAGTTGTGACCCACCAGGAGCTGATGACTTTTTCAGATGGTGTGAGCTGGGGACCTGGGCCTCCTCCAGCTTCCTCTGGGCAGTTGTGAAGCATTGGGCATGGACTATGACCGGCACTGACCAGGGGCGACAGATCTGAGCCACAGAGTTGGGAGGCATTAAACGGGGTCCCATGGTCTCAGCTTCTGCAGAATAAATTGTGAAGCCCAATCTAAGCCACTGCTAATGGCAGCGGAGTTGAAGGAGGGCAGGGAAGTGGGCAGGGGTGAGGCTTTTCTCTCTCCCTGAGGTCACTGCCCCAGCTTCTCACAGTCAACCTCCTAAGTCACATCCCATTGCTAACCTTCCACAGTGTCTCATTTTCCATGAACGTAACCCCACTCCTGATACCAAAGCCCTCTGTGGTTGGCCAAGTTTCACTCCTTTTGTGTACCTCCTCACATCCCTTTCTCAGCCATCAGGACCACTCAGCCTGCTCTGCCAACCCCACTTCTGGGCCCTGCCTACTCTGCTCCCCAGCCTGGAATTCCTTCACCCCAACTCTGCAAGTCCGTGATCTATCCACCTACTTGCCAAGACCTGGCTCAAATGTCACATTGCCCTTGAGGCTTTCTCTACTTCTCCCAATCAAAAATAATTGCTTCCTCCCGGGAACTCCCAAAGCAGCCCTCTGTGCCTCTCACAGCATCCTCCATGCCCTGCCTCCTTTCACAGATCCTTGGGCTCAGGCCTGCCCTCCTCCTCTAGACCCCAGGCTTCTGGAGCAGAGTCTGTATCAGGAGGAAAGTCAGACCCCCAGAGGGTGGTAAACAGGAGTTTGCCAAATCAATGGCTGGGAGACCACATCTGCCCTTGAGGCATGGTGAATTGGGGAGCTCAGCCTGGTCCTGTCACTGGGTCATTGGGGAGAGCCCCACATTCCGGGGGTGGGGCAGTGGCTTGAGGACCCTGATCTTGTTCTCTGTAGACCCCAAACCTAGACCAGTCCCTGGCATATCATCACTCTTAATAGAAAGCTGGTGAAGGAGTGAATGAATGGACAAATGAACAAACATCCTATGAAGGGGCAAGTGCGACCGCTGATCGGTGACTCAGACATGCACCACCCGCCCGTCACCCTCTTCCTTCATCTCTTCCACCATTGCTAAGGCAGAGTGAATGCAGCTGCAAGGCCCTTCCTGGAATCCTTTGAGCTTACATATGCTCAATTCAACCCAAATTCACCTCTTTTTTCACCTGTGGAAGCAGAGGGGTGCCAGGACAATTTGTTCTGCCCCTCACACAGAGATGCCCACTCCCCACCTTGGCCCTTAGAGGTTTGCACTAAACCACGGTGGTCAGCACTCTCTCCCGCTAAACTCAGACAGGGCCCTGGAAACCTTCACCCACCGCCATGTCTATACTGCCCTGCTTAACTGTGAGGCCCATAATTCTCTCTCCTTGCTTGTTTTTAGGTCTCCCCACAGCCACCTTGAAGCTGAGAAGACAGACGCTGGGCTGATGGCCTTGGCATTGGCCCAGGGTAACTGGGACACCCATGTTTGCAAAGAGAGCATTTGCAGTGTGAAGAAATCAGAACATTGTGGTTCACAAACTGTGTCTGAATTTGGCTCAAAATGTTCAGTTTTGTGTAAGGGGCATAGTCCCTTTAGAGAAACACTTGCTGGCATTTGTGAGCCACTATTGCTATGGTGTTGGTAGGAGAAGTTAGCCACCCAGGGGTGGCCATTAATTCTTGTGGCTGCAGGTAAATGGAGTCAGCAGCTCCTTTTGGAGAGCTGGGAAAGCTGGGAAAGCTGAAAAGCAAAAGTTGAAAGAGCACATCTTTCCAATTGATGGTTTTCAATTTGCCAGGGCAAGATGGCTTTCTTGGCTATTTCTTTATGCTTCCCTTGCTGTCCAAAAGACTGTCAGTGCTGGGAGCCAAGGGGAAGACAAGGGTTTCCCTTCACTTAGCTTGAAGGGAGAGGGGTCTCAGCTCAGCCACTCACCAGCCAGGTGCCCTTGGGAAGGAGGCTCAGCTCCTTTGAAGAACAGCTCATCTAGAAAGTGGGGATAACCACAGTACTCCCTTCATAGGGTATTTGTTCCTTTATCCTTTCATTCACTCCTTTACCAGCTCTCTATTAAGACTGATGACATGCCAGGGACTGGTCTAGGTTTGAGGTCTACAGAGAACAAGACTAAATCCTTGTCCTCAAAGAGCGTGGAAGTCAGAAACTATAAACATTTAAATAAAGGAGATGGTGAATTCAGACAGTGGTAGGGGCTGTGAGCATAAAAAAGACAGGGTGGTGGGTGACCAAGGGTGGGTGTGGTGGGCAATTTAGCTACGGGGCTTGGGGCAGGCCTCTGAGGAGGTGACCTTGGGCTGAGTCTGAAATGATGAGAAGAAGCCAGCACAGGGAGATCTTGGGTCCTAGGGCTCAGCACTGGGAAACGCAAGGAAGAGTTGACCATTCAGGCCCACTGTGGGCATTTGGGAAAATAGCCCCAGGAAGGAGAATGCAGAGGGGTAGCCTGGAGATGCTTGCTTGCCGTGCTCACCCAGAGCCCAGCCCGGCCCAAAGCTGAGTAAGTGAAATGGCCCAGTGAGCACGTTAATATTGAAGAAACTTCCACATTGGACTTAAGACCTGGTTTCTCAATGGAAGGAAATCCTCCTCGTCTTATGATCAAATCTCCAGGAAAGGCTTATACAGCCAGCCCAGATTCAGCATGAGATGAAATGGAAAAATTTATTGCTTAGTGATAAAGTTACCAAATATTAATTTGTTCAAGGCTTGTTCTGAAAGAATAATCTGCTTCATTGGCTATTTGTTGAATGAAGAAATCAATGATAGACTATAATTAGGTCAGTTACTTTCAATAGTGGATCCACATTTTGGAATTAAAATAAGATGAAAAGAGTGTACCCATCTGTTATCTTGCATGCGTCCAGATGATGGCAAGAACATGGGTGTGGAGTTGGACCTTGGGACAGACCCACCTGGGCCACTTTAAAAGCTGTGTGATCTTGGGTGGGTTGCTCCCATCCGCCAGCCTCATATCCCTAACCTGTAAAATGGGGGCATTATGCCTCCCTCCTGGGGTTGTCACACCTCACTCCTAGGATCATCACGCCTACCAGGGTCATCACACCTCCCTCCCAGGGTCCTCACACCTT
>PVKY010002400.1:0-25829 GCA_004027775.1 Bradypus variegatus | reverse complement strand
AGCTTAAAGCCCATGCTTCTTGGCCTGGAAGCCAAAATCCTCCACGTTTTGGCACCTGTCTATTTTTGTGGTTGCTACAGGTCCACTCGACATTCTAGCTGTGAAGTATTTGTGTTAGTTTGTGAAATGTGTGAAATTTGCTCACCTGTGTGTTTGTGCATATGCTGCTCTCTCCTCTTTTGCTCACCCACACCTTTCCTAACCACCCCACCTGCACTTTGCTGAGTATCACAGGCTCTCAGTGATGAGCCTGAGGGCCAACTAATTCCTCAGCCTTTCCAGCCTCTCCTGGTTGCAGCATTCCTTTTTTGTACATTTGCCAACTGTGTCCACCTCCACCATACCATTTTCACACAGTGCTGCAACCATATCTTCACCTGTTAATTTCCTACTAGAAAGTGAGCTTCTTGGGGGCAAGAACTGGGTTTTATTGATTCCGGTATCCTTGCACCTAACATAATACCTGCAGCTTCACTGTAAACAATCTCAGTAAGTGCTGGTTGATTGAATACATAAGATAAATGGTTTTAGTTTCTTGCACTTTGTCTTGTTTTGTGTTAAACTGTTGACAAGTGAGTGCTAATTTCTAAGTACAAAATATCCTGAGTTGCATGCTCTCTGGTTTGGCTCCTTTGCTCTTCCAACACCATTTCACATATTTTCTATGGCGGCATAAACCTACCTCTATAATTTACCTACAAAAGGAATGGGCAGGTTTTCAAAGGTGTTATGCCTGTCTTTATTTACTCATCCCATTCAGAGCATAGGGAAGCTAGTGCTTTGCATACAGAAAAGGAAAAGAATTACCTGCTGATTGTACACTATTCCCACCTCTCCTTACCAACTGCCAACATTGTGTTTGCCTGCCGGGACCAGCGCATCTCAGCAACAGCGGCGCCTGTGGAGTAACAGACCCAGGGCAACTCCCCCTGAGTTCTCCCCAGATCCTTATTAGCCATTGTGCAACTATCATTAAAACCCTACTGCTAAGTCTGAAATTGGCCTTATAAATAGGTGTCTACTGCTTTTTAACCCATCAACCCTACTATTTGTTATGTATAACTTCATTCCTTCAGTCTTGGCTTATTCCTCTATAGAAGGGCCTCACAGGCATCCTAAGAAATGGCCACACCCAAATTACTATCCGTTAATTTTATCATTTCATCTCTTAGAGAGAATGTTCTGACAGACAGTTAAGAAAACAAATAGGACTTAAAATGGGGTAGAAGCATACCTTATAAAGAAAGCAAGCTACAAGAGGGGAGAAAGGGTAAGTTAAGGGAGATAAGAAGATGCCTAATACAAGGTTTGTGGACTTGATATTCCTGCACAGGGCAAACCCTGATAAAATAAGGTGATCCATATTTCAAGGGCTGTCAAATAACTTCCTGGTTAATACTATCCTTAACCCTCAAAGCCTTGGAAAAAATGTGGCTTAATACAGAAAGATCTATAAGACATGATTTCTGAAGGGAGAAATAATTCACCTTTCAAATTTTCTCCGCAGAATGAATACTGGGGAAGGAAAACAAAGAAAGAGTTTCTCACATCAGTAAAGTTAATCTCAAAAGACTGAGTCTCAAAGAAGATACAAATCAAAATCTTTTACCATGTCAGTTACTGGCTACCACACCTGTGCCTAAATCTTACCATAGTTCTCCATTGCTTCATGTAGGTTTTCACTCAGCCAATACTTGGATCTCATGATTACTGTCTTAAACAAATCAAAAATTTTCACCAGGTTGGTTACTGGTTACCACACCCCTGCCTAAATCCTTTCATAGTTTTCCATTGCTTCATATAGGCTTTCACTCAGCCAATACTTGGGTCACATTATTATTATTATTATCTTAACAGCAATCTTTACTGCAATATTTAGCCTGCTTGATCAGGGTTTGGACAGCCTATATTTATTAATATTTCTTCTTTTTGCGTCTCATATTTTCTGCTGTAGTACTTCTTCCCTGAAGCTTTCCTACTCAAAATGTATTGTCAGTGGATAAGAAAGTCAGTATTATACAACAGAAAGTACAAGGGGATAGAAGAAAACCACCCCAAGTTCATAATCTAGGCCCATCATCCACTAATTCTGGGCCATTGGATAAGTAACTTAATTCTTCTGAGTATCAGTTTCCTAGTCTGTGAAGCACAGATACCAGCACCCACTTTGCAGATTAGTTTTGAAAATGATGTTTGTAAAGGACTTATAGAGTGCTTCATAGACATTAAGGCTGGGATGAGACAGGGAGTATTGTTTTTGATATGTATCAGTATTGTCCTATTGACAAATGATAAAATGTCATTCAATAATAAAATGTAAAGATGCCAATAGAAATAAGTAACAGGGCATTTTTTTCTTCTGCTTCCAGCCAGCTTCCAACTATTTAAGTCACTACTCAAAATTACCTGTATAATCAGAACTTTGACCTGTGCCTTGCCAATATTAGCTCTAGTTTTAGCTTCTGAAATTGTTGAATTGTACAATTTCAGAGCTGTACTATACCTTAGCAATCATCAGAAGAGTAAATCTAGTCTACTTACCCTTTAATTTACTTGCCAGGCCCATATCTTTTAAGAGATATATGTGCTGCAAGTATGACTATCACTCCACAAAATAGTAAACAAATGAATTAGTATCACACGTCCTTACTTTAAAAACCAAATTAAATCTGATCCTGAGCCCCCATCCCACTAGCTGGTGGGAAATTCTATCTGAGTCATTATCATGTCTCTTTGCTAAGTTTGTGCTAAGATCCTAGGTGGTGAGTCTTAAAACCAAGCAAAACATTTTGGGAAGACCATCTGGTCTTCATTCTACACTCATCACCACTGAGTTACTCACTGCCAAGCCCTTTAGTTTAGGCAGTTCTGCCACATTCATGCCAAACTGAGGCACAAGGTCATTGTTTAGATTGGGACAAACAGTGCAGAGTCCAGCCTCCTTAAAGATACCTTGAAGCCTTTCCTCCTTAGGACTTGTTCCTTTCACAGAATGCTGCAAGCAGCAAGGCAGATGTCCACAAACTCCTATCCCTTCTCCACCATAATCCCTTGAAGGAGTTCAGGCTTTTGAAAACAAAAGTCAGGAAGGGGTTTGTCTTCAGCTACTTCTATTTTCCAACCTAAAGCACAAATCTCCCCTAAGAATACAGAGCACAAAATTCAGGCTAACTTTTTAGAAACTGAGAAAAAAAGAGAACCAAATTTAAAAGCACTCTTATTCTTTCTGTTTCTTTTATAGCAAGAAAAGTAAAATATAAATTCACATAAAGTATCCTGTCACAAACAGATAAGTAGGTCACAGTCTTTGACCCTAGGGAGTTTACAATCTGATAGGGAGACAAAGAGTGACTATAGATAGCTGTAAAATAAAGCAGGGTGGCAGGTGTCATAAATGAATCATGGTTTCAGATTGCTGAGTGAGTTCAGAGGGTAGACGAGTTTGCAGCTGATTTCAGCAAGCAAAGATGGAGAAACAGGTGGAGAGAACTGCATAAACAAAAGTGACAAAGTAAAGAACACATTTCCAGAATACTGAACAGAGTCTAACTTGTTTTTCCAGAAGCAATGTCAGAAAGAATTGGAGGCTTGGAGCCCAAATAAACAGCTATAGCAGTAACTAGTAGGTGAGATTGGACATTTGTGTGAGGACACAGAGAAGGAAACTGATGCCATTGTCATTACATGGTAGTGTGAAGGACAATGGGAAAACAAAACGTTCCTGAGCTTTGAACAGAATCTCTTGAGAATGATGGTACCATACATAGGAGAAGTCTAGAAGAAGACCCGGTTGTAGGTAGGGGATGAGTCAGGAAATGACAGAAACGTGAAGTTGATTTCAAATTAGGTTGACTTTGAGATGGAGCTACCTGTTAGGTGACTGGAAAAGAAGGCATACAGCTTGAGAGGTTAGGAATCAAACTATGGATTTTAGATTAATTTTTAAAGACATTTCAAGAGGCTGTGAAGTTCTTGAGGGTAAGGGCTAAATTGTATTCCTATTCTTACTTGCAGATAAATTTTGAAGAAAGTAAAACTTGAAGCCAGGAATGTCATCAGGGAGAGGGAGAGGGAAGGGTGGAGGAAGTAAAGAAAAGAAATGAGAGACTACCAAAAAAGAAAGGGAGGAAAGTGAACTATCACAAAGGGAAAAGAGTAGCGGTCAGGGAGGGAATGGCCAAGGGGTAGTTAAAAACAATCTTAAAAGGTAGACAGATGTCAATAAGAAAAAAGACCCAGAAAAAAGCTAGATTTTGTCATATAGGAAACACCAGGAGACCTTGGATAGGGTAGCTTGAGTAAAGTGCACGACGCAGAAGCTCCGCTCAGAGGGTCTCGGGAGTAAGGAGGGATTAAATTACTTGGCAGGGATTGTAGGAAAATGGTGGAGTAGAAAGCTCCAGAAATCAGTCCCGCAACCAGGACAACAATTCAACAGGCAGGAACGGTTTGAATCACCTACTTCAAAACTCCTGTGTCTAATAGAACACCATACGGCATCCAGGGAAGAGCAGGAGGAAGAGATTGGCAAATTACAGCAAATGCTAGTGAACTGTTCTCCCCACATGGGGGTTACCAGCACCCATTGTCCCCTCTCACTGCAGGTTGCAGAGGGGTAGGGCCCTTGGCATAGTTTGCTGATGCCAGAAAGGGACATAAAAATCCACTTGCCCAAGATCTGGGATGGGCACAGGTCAATCACAGATCACAGCTTTTGATCAGCAACTTTGGATCACTGGAGGCCTGACTGACTGCGGCCACTGTTACAGCCCACCCTGGACAAAGGCAGCAGGGGAGACCTAAAGACGGTGGGCTTCAGCAGAGCTGCGGAGGAGGTGGAGGGGCTGCATCTGCTGGGCAGGTCAAGAAAGTGTGGCTTTGGGGAGCCATGGAAGAAGCTCCTGGGGCCCTTCCAGACCCCGCCCTCATGCCCTCTCCAGGGCAGTGTGGAACTGGCCAGCACTCCCTTTGAGAGCCCCTGGCCTCCTTCTGGCTGGCAAAACTGACATTTGGGAAACTACTCGCAGGCAAGCCCAGCCCTCCCAGAATTTGTCCCCCAGGCAAAATCAGCTTGAGACAAGGAGAGCAGTGTAAGAAACAGTTGAGGCAGATGGCCTTGGACAAAGGCTTATTTGCTGTAAGTCCAGCAGTGGAACACCTGGGGAAAGGAAAGGGCTGTCTCCCTGAAAGTACAGGGAACATTCAAAGCCCTGTAAAAGGGGGAACACCTAAGCCACTAGCAAGCACAAGCCCTGGACAAGACAGGCCCAGAAAAGAAAGGGAGGACCTTGCATTTTGCATTCGCTATGGGCAGACTGTCCTGATAAAAGCACAGACACACAAGAAAATCTGTCATATCAGCACCCGGATACGAACTCAAGAAGTGGGTAGCACAGGGAATAAATTACTTAGGAGGAATTTTGAGAAGATGGCAGAGTAGGGAGGTAAAATGTACAGTGTGCAACAAAAGCTTACAAGACAAGGAAATAATGGTCCATCTAAAGGAAGAGGATAAAAATCCAGAAATCACCAATGAAGAAGACCAGACTGTGGACATACCAAAGACTTAAACAATATATCTATTCTTCAACATGTTCAAGGAGATGAAGGAAAAAACAGAGAAAGAACTAAAGAATTTCAGAAGATGAAGAAAACTACAGGGAAAGAATTAAAGGATATTAGGAAAACAGTGAATGAACAATATGAGAATCTCAATAAAGAGAAGTTTTAAAAAAGCTGTCAAACAGAATTGCTGCAGTGGAAGACCACACCAATGCAAGGTGTTAAAAACAGGATGGCATATGGGAATCCTGTATTTTATGCACAGTTGTTCTGTAAACCCACAACTTCTCTAAATAAAAAAACTTACTTGGCAGTCAGGTGGATGGTGACCAAGAAATTGTGCCGGCCCCTCTTGGGACTGTCACTTACATACCGATTGTCTCAATAAGATGGCAGTTGGCGAGTATTACTGGCTCTACTTCTCTTGATGCATTAATTCTTTGTCTGTAGAAGATAAAAACCAACACTGGAGATCACTGCATGGCATCAAAAATCAATGCTTACATGTGGCCTTTAATCACCTTCAGATTGTTTAACTCTCTGTTATAATTTATATATGGCATAAATAAGTAAATTTTTGGAGCCTCCTTTTATTTACTGGTAAATGTAGACATTACGTGGTTAACTGTCTTGATCAGCTAACCTCACCCAATTATTGCTGAAAAACTCAAATATGGAATATGGAAAACACTTTGCCACCTAAATTAAAGATACTATTTAATAGCATGAGTAACTGAACAATATTGTTAATTTAAATATACCAAGTAGCATTCTTTAATTTGCCAAAGTATTGCCTATTATAAATCTGCACATTTCCTCCTTAATCCCCTTTTGCTGTTTGTACTCCCTCCCCAAACTGCTTTCCCCAAAATTAACAAGGTCCCCTAACAGCTAAATCTTGTAGCTTCTACTCCCCTTCTCTATGTTTAATTTTATACTTTTCACACATGTAAATTCATTAAATTGAGCACAATTTAACCAATTGGCCAAATTATTTTTCAAGATAGTATTCTTGCTTCCACAGTGAAACACTCTTCTAAATACTAAATTGTAAAACTGTATGCAAGAATACTCTACCCTCAGACTTACCTTACTGTCACTTAAAAATGCTCTTTCAATCTACTTTATGATTTTTAATGATTCTCTGACTTGGGTGCATTGGGAGCAAATATCACAATAAACACTCTCAAGCTGGACTAGAAAGTTTTACTTAAAGGTATCAGATACCTCAAGAAATCTGACATGTGAATGTCGCCAGAGACTTTGTTGATTTAGGGAAATAAATAAAAACCCAAAGACAACTGAATGCAAGCAGAGGCTCTAGACCCACTCAGGGTTGCCTACCATACCTAACATTTCTTTTTTCTAGCTGAGTATTGGCTTTTCCTGAGATATTTCTGGGATGGCTCTCACCACCAGATCTTTCACCGGAAAACAGTAGATTCTAGAAAATGCCAGTTACCACCTGCAGGCTTCAGCTAATTTCCCTGCTATCTGACTAGTTCTTTTAATCTCAGTGGTTCACTAAATTTGGACAGTGTCTGACTCAACTATAAACTTCCAGCTAGTAACTTCATCCGCTCCCCAACTTGTAGCGCTTCCAGAGGAGTTAATTTCTGCATAAGCAGAATGCTGGAGGGCGGTGGAAACACGGACAAGACTGAGAAATAAATGGGGGCATTACCACGCTACCCTCTTAGGAAAGGAAGCAGTTAGCCCACCTTCCACATACGATATTTCTTAAGGGATAGTTTGCTGAGTGGAGAGCGAAGTGAGGGACCAAACCTTTCACTCCAACCCTCTAGGAAGGGGGCACTGGGCAGCCTTTAGCACAGCTTGGAACAGGAGAGAGAGGGAGGACGTCCCCACCAAGATACCAACTCACCTAAATGCCAGTAACCTCTCCCCGATTAGGGCCAGGCTTGCCCCCAGCAGAGTCAGCGCCACCGGATTCCCCATGGTGCTGGAGTGCCCAGCAGCGGCGAGCGGGTGCCCTGCGCGGAGAAAAGCGCTGCTCTTGGCGCCCCGCCCCACCGCGCCCCGCGCCTCCCCGCGCCTCCCGGGACAACCACGCCCCGCGCCTCCCCGCGCCTCCCGGGACAACCACGCCCCGCGCCTTCCCGCGCCTCCCGGGACAACCACGCCCCACGGGCGTGAGGCTGGCGTCGGAGTCTCCCGCCCCCGGGGGTTCAAGGCCACCTTTATGCGCGCTATCCAAAGCCACTTTTACGCGGAGCTCAAAGCCTCCTTTACCCTCGAGGTTCTTTTTCTTTTTCTCGTCAAGGCTGAACTTGCATACAGGGAGCGTTCCCCTAGCGGCTTTGGCCCCCGCACACCACCGGACCGCCTGCGCTTCCCAAGGCCGCCGAATTCTACCTCAGCTCCTCCACACAGCGGGGAGCTGAACCGGCAGGGAGGAGAGCTGCAGTTCAGAGCGCAAAACTCCGGGCTTCTGGAAGGCAAGTCGTGGGATAAGACAGATAATTGCTCCTGAGACACTGGAAGGAGAAGAATCTCATTCTTCCCCCAAGATTTGGAGCGTGGCCTCCGTGCCCTACCTCGGAGTGCTGAACATGGCTGGGGCTCAGTTTAGTTTGTTGACTGGATGAATTTGTGAATGTCAGTAACTGCCACCATGGTTGATGAAATAAGGAAAAACCATGTGAAGGAAGTGAAAGAAGAGGAAATGGTAAGATGATCAGAGTGGGGAAACGGGGTAAAAGATTTCCTTGGGAGGTTAGGCTTTGAAAAGACTGTTTTATCCTTCTTTCTTCTAGATCTTCGGTTCCTGCCAGGCAAGGAAGGCACTTTCCCATCTCCTCGGGAAGACCAGGTTAGAGGTGAGGCTGGGATGGTGGCAGAAGTGGGGGAAGGCTCCAGGAGTTTAGGCAGAACTAAGTGACATCTTCAAGCATAATCTGTCTTAATTTACCAACAGAAAGAAATGGTAGTCCTCTGAGTTCAAATGAGTAAATATTGGTTGAGAGATCAGGATGTACTAGGTCCTAGGACGCACAGATGGTGAGTGGCAGAGCCAGGCAGCCTGGCTCCAGAATCTGTGCCCTTAACTGTCCTGCCTCTCTTAAAGCTGTGGAAGATGGGCTGTGCTAAAGGAACACTGTAAAATCTACAGTTTCTTAGATAATGTATTCTTTTTGTAGGAAATGTATATTTAATCATTCTCTTGAATGGTTATACTGCTAAAATCAAGTTTTCTATAACAAAATGTAATACAGTCATGGTGAGTACAAGTGCCAAGGAGGCAGTAGTCAACATGTAAAAAAATAGTGTGGGAAGGGGGCTGGAAACAAAATATTCTTTTCTATCAAAGCTCCACTCCCCAGGGCCTTGTTTCAACGGGTCCTTGCCCATTCTTTTAGAAGTCTGTGTTTCAAGGAAGGTACATCTTTGTTGTCTTAATTTGAATTTTGGCTGGGCAGGGTCCTGAGATTTAAATTCAGATTGAGAAACTTGTGATGGAATGTGGTTTGTAGGGTAGAATGAAGTGAAAGTAACGCAGAAGCTCAACCAGCTGAGGATAATCCCATCGAAGATTTCCCACGGGCCTTGTCCACACTGTTCACTGCAAAATGTATCCTGGGTGTCTGACGTCAGAGTTCTGGCTGTCTGTGCTGAGGCAACAGCCAAAGAGACCGAGGCTAATGCCCATTTTTAGGAAGCTAACAGATTTGTTTGCTCCCCTCTTTTCTAGATCCTTTTCTGCTCTAAATCAGGGTTTCTTAACCTCAGCACTATTAACATTTTGGGCTGGATGCTTCCTTATTGTTGGGGGATGTCCTATGCGTTATAGAATGTTGAGCAGCATCTCTTGGCTCTATCCAGTAGATGCCAGTGGCATACCCCACCCCAAGCTGTGACAACCAAAATTGTCTCCAGACATTACCAAATGTCCTCTGGGGGGAAATCACCCCCAGTGGAGTCCCACTGCCCTAGAGGCTTTTGAAAGCTGAGGTCATAGCTGTCCATGCAGGATAGAAAGTAGAAGCCTCTGAAATCTTGTGCTGATACACTGTCCCATATAGTAAAGGTGAGAGGTCCTTCCCTGGGCCATTCAAGAGTGAACGTTATCTAAGAAATAAAATAACATTAGCATTTGTTTTTAAAAGAAGGTGCTTGGATAATTTAGAAAATTAGTTGACCTAACTACTTTTTAACATTAAAATTATGACTGTTTTTCACATTTCTTTAGCATTTCTTAGTTGGGAGGAGAAACAAAGGCACTTTTGGAAATATCATAAAAAATGGATCATTTGACCCAAAAATGCAGCTTACCTTTGAATTGTGAAGAGGCAGATGATTAGCAGCTTCTTATGGGATTCACTGCAATTTAATTTGTGGAGTATAAGACATGTTTATACTGCAATGGAAACCTTTCTAGGAACTTCCTAAGAATAACATCACAGCACATATAACTATGGATTCTGAGAAAAGGGAGATAAAATATTTTATCCTCTCACTCCCCAGGAGTTTATAGGTAAGGGGAGGTCCCTGAGATATGAGATTACACTCGTCTTCAGCATGCATTTTACATAGCAGTCTTAATGCATTTCTCTAGTTCTAATGAATTATTTCCCCAAATTTTAATATACTTCTTTGGAGATATATTTTATCTTGTTCATATTGGAGTCTTCTATAGAGTCTTTTTGCTTTTTTTTGCTTGTTGATCTTGTTTGTTCATTCTAGAGTTCTAGACATGAATTCTTTTGTCCCCAGAAATACAAAACTGGGTCATATCTTGTGGTGAAATCATTCTGAAACTTCCTGGGATTCTGTCATACCAATGACTTTGTGTGTTTCTGTGTGGCCAAGGCACATTATTTTAGCATCAAATAAGGGGAGAGAGGAAGGAGTATCCAGCTGATGGCACAGAAAGAGGAGACATACAGAGAAGCCTTTGAGTTCAGCAGCTGTAAGTGACTCCGCCTTTTGATCTCAGAGTCTGAATACCAAAGCCAATGATGAGTGCAGCCGCTCCAGCCAGAATAATTATGATGTTTGAGGCCAAGAAAATGTCCAAATCAAGGCATCATCAAGGCAGTACTTTCTTCACGAAGACTGGAAGCTGGCAATCTCTGGCAAGACACATGGTAGCATCTGCTGGTCTCTCCTTTCTCTTCTGGGTTTCATTAAGTTCAGTTTCTTGCTTCCATAGCTTTCTAGATAACGTATTTTTAAGACACCATCAGTGTTCTTCAGTGAAGGTATCCTACTGTTGATGCCTTTGTTTGGACATTTGCATGGTCATAAGATTGTAACTTTGTAACCAAATAAAGCCCCTTTATAAAAGCCAATCCATTTCTGGTGTTTTGCATCTGGCAGCATTAGCAAATCAGAACAGATTTTTGTACCAGAAGTGGGGTGCTGCTGAGTTTGCAAATACCAGACATGTTGGAACAGCTTTTTAAATGGATAAGGGTGAGATTGCAGAAGAATTGTGGGGAGCTTGACTGCAAAGGCCTAGACTGCTTTGAAGAGACCGTTGGTAGAAATAATGGACTCTCCAGATACTTCTGATAAAGCCTTGAGCAGAGATGATGCATGGTCATAAGACTTTGTAACCAAATAAATCCCCTTTATAAAAACCAGTCCATTTCTGGTGTTTTGCATTCTGGCAGAATTAGCAAACCAGAACACCTAGTAATGGAATTGCTGGATCCTATGGCAATTGTTTTCTTAGCTTCCTGAGGAAATGCCACACTGCTTTCCAGAGTGGCTACACCATTCTACATTCCTACCCGCAGTGAAAAAAGTGTGCCGCTTTCTGCACATCCTCTACAGCATTTGTAACTTTCTGTTTTATTGATAATGGCCATTCTAGTAGTTAGTGAGATGATATCTCACTGTGATTTTGATTTGCATTTCCGTAATAGCCAGTGAAGTTGACCATCTTTTCATATGTTTTTGAGCCATTTGTATATCCTCTTCAGAAAAGTGTCTGTCCATGTCTTTTGCTCATTTTTTAATTGGGTTGCCTTTCTTTTGTTGAGTTGTAAGATCTTATTATATATTCTGGTTATTAAACCCTTGTCTGATATATGGTTTCCAAATATTGTCTCCCATTGCATAGGCTGCCTTTTTCACTCTTCTGACAAATTCCTTTGATGTGCAAAAGTGTTTAAATTTTGAGGAGATCCCATTTATCTTTATTTTCTTTCATTGCTCACACTTTGGGTGTAAGGGCTAGTAAACTACCTCCTATCACAAGATCTTTAAGATATTTCCCTACATTTTCTTTTAAAAGTAGTCTTATGGTCTTAGTGCTAACATTTAGGTCTTTGATCCATTTCGAGTTAATTTTTGTATCAAGTGTGAGAGAGGAGCTCTCTTTCATTCTTTTGGGTATGGATATACAGTTCTCCAAACACCATTTGTTAAAGAGGCTGCTCTGTCCCAGTTGCTTTGGCTTGACTGCCTTATCAAAGATCAGTTATCTGTAGATGAGAGGGTCTATTTCTGAACACTCAGTTCTATTTCATTGGTTGTTATATCTATCTTTATGTCAGTACCATTCTGTTTTGACCACTGTAGCTTTGTAGTATGCATCAAAGTCAGGTAGTGTAAGACCTCCCACTTCATTCCTCTTTCTCAAAATATTTTTGGCTATTCGGAACATCCTGCCCTTCCCAATAAATTTGGTTATTGGTTTTTCTATTTCTGCAAAGTAAGTTGTTGAAATTTTAGTTGATATTGCATTGAATCTATAAATCAGTATAGGTAGAATCAGCATCTTAACTATATTTAGTCTTCCAATCCATGAACATGGTCCTGTTTGATTTCTTTTTAGGTCCTATTTGATTTCTTTTAGCAGTTTCTTGTAGATTTCTCCGTATAAGTCTTTTGTGGCCTTGGTTAAGTTTATTTCTAAATATTTGATTCTTTTGGTTGCTATTTGTTCTGATTTGCTAATGCTGCCTTAATGCAAAACCCCAGAAATGGATTGGCTTTTATAAAAGAGGGTTTATTTGGTTATGCAGTTACAGTCTTAAAGCCATAAAGTGTCCAAGGTAACGCATCAACAATCAGGTACCTTCACTGGAGGATGGCCAATGGCATCCGGAAAACCTCTGTTAGCTGGGAAGGCACGTGGCTGGCGTCTGCTCTGGAGTTCTGGTTTCAAAATGGCTTCCTCCCAGGGTGTTCCTCTCTAGGGCAGAGTTCCTCTTCAAAATGTCACTCCCAGTTGCTCTTGGGGTGTTTGTCCTCTCTTAGCTTCTCCAGAGCAAGAGTCTGCTTTCAATGGCTGTCTTCCAGCTGTCTCTCATCTGCAGTTACTTTCTCAGCTTCTGTGCATTCTTCAAAGTGTTCATCTTGGCTGTAGCAAGCTCACTCCTTCTGTATGAGCTTATATGGTGCTCCAGTGAACTAGGCCTACACTGAATGGGTGAGGCCATGCTTCCATGGAAATTATCTAATCAATTATCACCTAAAGTTGGGTGAATCACATCTCCATGGAAACACTAAATCAAAAGGTCACACCCTAATCGAAAAGATTAATCATCTGTCCCACAAGATTGCATCAAAGATAATGGCATTTTGGGAGACATAATACATTCAAACTGGCACACTATTTTAAATAGAATTTTTTTCTTGATTTCCTCCTCCTGTGGCTCATTACTTGTGTATAGAAACACTACTGATTTTTGCATGTTGATCTTGTAGCCTGCCACTTTGCTATATTCATTGATTAGCGCTAGCAGATTTGTCACAGAGTTTTCTGGATTTTCTACGTATAGGATCATGTTATCTGCAAACAGTGGAAGTTTTACTTCTTCCTCTCCAATTTGGATGCCTTTTATTTCCTTTTCATGCCTAATTGCTCTAGCTAGAACTTCCAGCATAATGTTGAATAACAGTGGTGACACTGGGCATCCCTGTTTTGCTCCTGATCTTAGAGGGAAAGCTTTCAATCTTTCCCCATTGAGTATGATGTTAGCTGTGGGTTTTCCGTATATTGCCTTTATCATGTTGAGAAAGTTCCCTTGTATTCCTATCCTTTGAAGTCCTTTAATCAAGAAAGGATGTTGAATTTTGTCAAATGCCTTTTCTGCTAAATTTTTCAAATGTCTTTTCTGCATCGATCAAGATGATCATGTGGTTCTTCTGCTTTGATTTATCGATGTGGTGTATTACATTAATTGATTTTCTTGTGTTGAACCAGCCTTGCATAACTTGAATAAATACCAGCTGGTCATGGTGTATAATTCTTTTAATGTGCTGCTGGATTCAATTTGTATTTTTTGAGGATTTTTGCTATTTTTTCATCTATATTCATTAAAGAGATTGCTCTATAATTTTCTTTTTTTGTAGTACTTTGTCTGACTTTGTTTTTAGGGTGATGTTGACTTCACAGAATTAGTTAGGTAGCTTTCCCTCCTCATCACTTTCTTTGAAGAGTTTGAGCAGCACTGGTATTAATTCTTTTTGAATGTTTGGTAGAATTCACATGTGAAGCCATTTGGTCCTGGGCTTTTCTTTTTGGGGAGCTTTTTGATGACTTACTCAATTTCTTTACTTGTGATTGGTTTGTTGAGGTCCTGTATTTCTTCTCAAATCAATGTTGGTTGGTTATGCTCTTCTAGGAAGTTGTCCATTTTGTCTAAGTTGTCTAGTTTATTAACAAGTATGTTCATATCCTCTCATTATCTCCTTTATTTCTGCGGGGTCAGTAGTTATGTCCCCTTTCCCATTTCTGATTGTGTTTATTTGCAGATGTCCCCCCCAACTTTTTTTTTTTTTGGTTAGCCTAGCTAAGGATCCATTGATTTTATAATTTTCTCAAAGAACCACCTTCCAGTTTTGTTGACTCTCTATTGTTTTCCTGTTCTCACTTCATTTATTTCTGCTATAATTGTTATTTCTTCCCTTCTGTTTGCTTTGGGGTTAGTTTGCTGTTCTTTCTCTAGTTCCTCCAGGTGACCAGTTAATTCCTAAAATTTTTCTTTCTTCTCTTTTGATATAGGCATTTAGGTCAATAAATTTCCCTCTCAGCATCACCTTTGCTGTATCCCATAAGTTTTGATATGTTGTGTTTTCATTGTCATTTGCCTCAAGGTATTTACTACTTTCTCTTGTAATTTCTTTCTTTACCCACTGGTTCTCCAAGAATGTGTTATTTAGCCTCCATATATTTGTGAATTTTCCAACCTTTTGCCTGTTATTGATTTCCAACCTCATTCCATTATGATCTGAGAAGGTGTTTTGTATAATGTCAATTGTTTTAAATTTGTTGAGACTTGCTTTGTGACCCAACATATGTTCTATCCTAGAGAATGTTCCATGAACACTTGAGAAGAATGTGTATCCTGCTATTGTGGGGTGTACTGTTCTATAAATGTCTGTCAAGTCTAGTTCATCTTATCATTACCATTCAATATCTCTGTTTCCTTATTGATCTTCTGTCTAGAAGTTCTATCCATTAATGAAAGCAGTGCAATGAAGTCTCCATCTATTATTGTAGAGTTATATACTTCTCCTTTCAGTGTTGTCAGTGTTTGCCTCATTTATTTTGGGGCACTCTGGCTTGGTGCATGAATATTTATTACTGTTATGTTTTCTTGATGAAATGCCCCTTTTATTAATACACAGTATCCTTCTTGGTTTCTGTTAATTGTTTTACATTTGAAGTCTAATTTGTCTGATATTACTAAAGCTAATCCACTTTTTTCTGGTTGTTGTTTGTGTGATATATCTTTTACCAACCTTTCACTTTCAGCCAATTTTTGTCCTTGTCTTTAAAGTGAATTTCTTGTAGACAGCATATAGATGGGTCTTGTTTTTAAATCCATTATGTCAGTCTGTGTCTTTTTATTGGGGAGTTTAATCCATTAACATTTAGTGTTATTACTGTAAGGGCAGTACTTTCTTCTACCATTTTGTGCTTTGGATTTTATATGTCATAACTTATTTTTTCTCTCTCTCCTTTTGCCTTTCCTGATAATCTTCATTTCTACAGGCTCCTCCAAAACCTCTCTCTCCTGTTTTTTACTATCAACCTGTAGCACCCTGTTTAGTATTTCTTGAAATGCAGGTCTCTTATTCACAAACTATCTCATTGTCTGTTTGTCTGAAAATATTTTAATCTCTCTCTCAGTTTTGAAAGACAGTTTTGCCAGATATAGAATCCTTGGTTGACAGTGTTTCTCTTTCAGTATCTTAAATATATGGTATCACTGCCTTCTCACCTCTATGGTTTCTGCAGAGAAATCTGTACATAGTCTTATCGAGTTCCCTTGTATATGATGGATCACTTTTCTCTTGCTGCTTTCAGAATACTCTTTTCATTTTTATATTGGACAATCTGATCAGTAGGTCTGTTGGGACCTATTCTGTGGTTTCTGCACTTTTTGAATCTGTAATTTTATGGCTTTCATAAGAGATGGGAAATTTTCAGTGATTATTTCTTCTATTATTCTTTCTGCCCCCTTTTCTTTCTCTTTTTCTGGGACACCCGTAACATACATAGTCATGCATTTCATGTTGTCTTTCAGTTCCCTAAGACTGCTCATATTTTTCCATTCTTTTCCCTATCTGTTCCTTTGTGTGTAGGATTTCCAATGTCCTGTCTTCTAGTTCACTTATTCTTTCATCTGCCTCTTCAGATCTGGTGTTGTAAGCTCCATTGTGTTTTTCATCTCCTTATTTTGCCTTTCATTCCCATAAGTTCTGCCATTTGTTTTTTCAAACTTTCGAGTTCCTCCTTATGTTCACCCAATTTCTTCTTTATGTCCTTCATCTCTTTGTTGTATCTTCCCTCAGCTCATTGATTTGATTTTTGAATTTATTTAGCATGTTTGGTTGAATATCTTTAATTAGTTGTTTCAATTCCTATATCTCAGTTGAAGTGTTTGTTCCTTAGGTGTGTCCATATTTTCCTGTTTCCTAGTGTGGCTCATTATTTTTAGCTGTCTAGGCATCTGATTTTCTTGATTAGTTTATTTGAGAGTTTGTTTTCCCTCTTTTACCTACAGTTTTCTTGTTGGTTGGCTTTGTTCTCAATCTGTTCTTTGGCGTGCTGTTCAACTTATTCTAGACCTGTAACCTAGCTTCTGTTTAGTCAATCAGAATTTTTCACCTCTCATTTTTCTGGTTCATGCCCTTCCTCTGTAATCTTTTTGTGAGAGGGTCTCCCCAGATAAGATCAGCCCCCATCAGATTTTCCCAGTCCAGAGAGGCCAAGGTCTCAGGAACAGAGTATGAAGTTTCCCTCAGAATGAGACCCTGAAGGTTGTCATACCCTCCTGTGAAGCTTCTAGATTCTGTTATTTTCCTGTCCTATCCAGCAGGTGCCACTTGTCAGCCCACAGCTCCTCACCAGTGTAAAGAGGTGCCACAGGTGCCTTTAGTTCTTCACAGCCCCTGTCCCTGCCAGGGGCATGGCTGACTCAAGCTGTTTCTGTTTTCCAGCCCCTGGGGTTTGAGCTCCCTGGGGAAGGGCCACCATTTGAACTGGGCCCTGCTCTCCTTGTCTTCCTTGTCTGTCAGACCTATCTTAGCTCTGCTCTTGCCTGGATCCAGGGGCCAATTGCAAATATCTGAGGCTTTCTGTAATGAGCTACTTAGAATAGTTATTTCAAAAAAAAAAGAAAAGACAAAGAAAGAAAGAAAATCCTTTTTAAGGCCTTTCTCCAGCCCCCAAGTTTTCGCAATCCCAGTATGAGCTATTTAAAGATAAGCTCTATCACTTTCACATGAATAGTTACTCTCAGACAACTTTAATTCTTAATTCTCCTCTTGCCTGAGGCAGTGGTGAAGCAGGAGCTCTGATGGGCTATTGAAAAGTAAAAAAGTAAAGAGGCAGTGAGCAAGAAAGAAAAAAAAAAAGCCCTTTTCATAGCAGAATCCCAGCTCCCCGGATTTGGAAGCCAGAGCCTGATTTTGTAACAGTCCCTATGTGCCCCTTTTTCTTGGAGCCCAGCCCTTTTCCAGTATTCTGAACACCTCTGACTCCAAAAGTCTCTGTCTCTGTTTGTTGTTGTTGTTGTTGTTGTTGTTGTTGTTGTTGTTGTTGATGATGATGATGTCAGCCCTGCCTCCTCTCTGCCAGATGGATTCCTCCAGTCTCCTTTTGTGTCCAAGGCTGGTTTACCTGTGCTTGGAGCTTTTATTCAGCAATCTGAATTCGTTAATTAATTCTGAAGTTGGTTCTGGGTTGAGCCCCCTCCTTTCTCCCAGCACAGGTTGTTTCTTTTTCCCTTGGAGAACTTCAAGGCAGTCTGCTGTGCCTGGTGGGGAGGGGCACCAGGCCCCTGGATGGGAAAACTTATAGTTTTTTGCTGCTATCTCAGCCATTCCACCCATTCCACATTGGTGTATGATGTGTGAATCATCACAGAAGTCCCTGAAGCGCCTGTTCCATACAATTCCTGGCTATTTACCAGCTTCCTTAGAGAAGTAACTAGATTCCACACCTCACCACTCCACTATCTTGCCCCACCTCTGTTTATAATAATATAGTTTTTAACTAAAACGATCTTTCGTATCAATAAACTTAGTCCAGAAAAAGAGGTAGTGATAGAGGGAGAAAGCAGCTAATTAAAGGGATGTTGCCTATGTCTTAATAAAGCTGTTTAAATAAAAAAAAAAGAGGATATGGCTTTTAGAACATTAAGAAATAAGTCACAGTGACCAGCATTTGAAATCTAGCTATGGACAACTGCATAGCATGAATATGTGTATGACTTGGGGGTGGGGGTGGTTAGAGGACCACGATTTATATTGCTTTAGGAATATGGTAAACTTGAATTTAAATAAAATTCTCAATTTCACTCTGTGGATGCACTTAAATAAAAAAAAGTGAAGCCATAATATTCACATACTTCCTGCAGCCCATCATGGGAAAGGTCTACCCACTCAGGTGCAGTTAGTGGTGTGCTCGGTGTATTTGGTCAGTTTAGTGTGTATAGAACAGTGGTTCTAAATATTAGCAGTCATCAGAGTCACCTAGAGGGCTTGTTAAAGCAAAGATTTCTGTTAAAACAAAGATTCCCCAGAGTATCTGATTTGTTAGATTGGCATGGGACCTGAGAATTTGCTTCTGTTCTGGTTTGCTAATGCTGCTATTATGCAAAGTACTAGAAATGGATTGGCTTTTATCAAGGGGTTTATTTGATTAAAAGTTACAGTCTTAAGGCCATAAAGTGTCCAAGGCAAGGCATCAACAACAGGATACCTTCACTGAAGGATGGCTAATGGTGTCCAGAAAACTTATGTTAGCTTGGAAGGTATGTGGTGTTAGGAACAAGGAAATTGAGAACTAAGAATGTGACATTGATAGACAGGAATAGGGAACTTTTGCATAGGCCAAAAGGAACTAGAAGAGAACGCAGAGTACAGGATAAGGTTGAGCCAGACCCCACCCTGTTCCCGTGCGCGGCTTCTGCTGTTCCCGCGCGCGGCCTCTGTAAGCAAATAGCTAACTGCCACGTCTACTTCTGTGCAACGCTTGCTTCTGTTTTCTCCTTCAAACCCTTTTATCTTCTGTAATTTCTTTCTTATGTCTGAGGCTGCTTGACTTACAAAAGCTATGTTTACTAACCTCCTGTTTTCTTCTGCTTTGGGGTTAAGGCGGGTATATACCTTATATGCCTTCATAAGCCTCTCTAGGAATGCCACTGGTGTTTTCTCCTGGCCTTGGATGACTTCACTAACTTTACTAAAGTTTATGGGTTTCTTTGCCGCTGCCTTTAACTTCCTTAACAGAGCCCGGCGGTACTGGAGGAGCACATCCCTTCCCCCAGCGGTATTAGGGTCCCAAGCCGGGGGCTGGGAAGGGAGAATGTTTTCTATTTCTCTTCTCCCGGCCATTGTCTTTCCCTTCTTCCCTAGCACTGCCTTTATGGCCTCCCGTACTATCCTGTCTTGAACGGCGGCGCCCCCCCCACCGGAGGCGGAACGGCCGTGCCGCCCACGCTGGAGGCGGAGCGGTGGCGCACCCCCCCCACCGGAGGCGAAACTTTTTTTTCCATAAAGCGTGCCTCCCCTAGTATGTGACGGGCTTACAAACCCGCCAGTGCCCTGGAGAGAGGAGTCCGGCTCCTCTCTGCGTTGGTATGGAGGAGGGGCATTTTAGTTGACTCCGTGTTCGCAGGAACTCGGGGTCTGGCGGTGGTCCGCCATAGCCTCGGGCCCGTTGCTGGAAATCAGAAAAATTCTTTAAGAGACAGTAAAGTGGGGAACCAGGCACCGATTCCTGTTGTCCCATCCTGGAGAGGCCCGGGATCAAAAACGAAAAGAAACACACTACACAGACAAGTAAGACAACAAATAATACAGTTTCACGAAACCACGAACTTTTAGACGTGCCTGGCACACAAATTGAAACTAACCGCAGCGCAGCGCGGCACAGAGAAAGAGAAAACCTAACGTGACCGGTCACTTCTCAGATTACCGAAACCAAATTTCAGAGAGCGGCGTCCCGCCTCTGAAAGTCCCTGGGTAGGTCACAGGCAGCGTCCCACCTACTACTTCAGGGCTGTTCGCTCTGGAGCACAGAAACCAAAAGAGGATCCTCCAAAGGTACTTACTCAGCTCGAGCTGCCCGTCCGGTCTCCGAACCAAAACTCCACTGAGGGAGATCTCTCTGGGGCCTCCAAAATGTTGAATTCACCAAATGCGAGAACAAATATCGGAGACTTTCAGGGTTTAAGATGTTATTTTATTGGCCAAGTTTAACCTGCGCAGGGGCGAGCTCTCAGGGTGTCCGGGGAAACGAGAGTCGCGCCTGGCGCTTACAGCTAAGTCCTTATAAAGGGGGGAGCAAGCAAGCGTTGCACAGAAGCAGACGTGGCAGTTAGCTATTTGCTTACAGAGGCCGCGCGTGGGAACAGCAGAAGCCGCGCACGGGAACAGGGTGGGGTCTGGCTCAACCTTATCCTGTACCCTGTGTTCTCTTCTAGTTCCTTTTGGCCTATGCAAAAGTTCCCTATTCCTGTCTATCAATGTCACATTCTTAGTTCTCAATTTCCTTGTTCCTAACAGTGGCTGGCGTCTGTTTGCTCCCAGGTTGCATTTCAAAATGGCATTCTCCAAAATGTTGCTCTTGGGGCATTTTGTCCTCTCTTTGCTACGGCTTCTCTCCAAAATGTCACTCTCAGTTGCTCTGAGCACTTCCTGTCTGTGAACTCTTTATAGGACTCCAATGATTTAATAAAGACCCACCCTGAATGGATGGGGTAACACTTCCATGGAAATTATCCAGTCTGAGGTCTCGCCCACAATTGGTTGAATCACATCTCCATGGAAACACTCAGTCAAAGGATTTCAACCTAATCAACACTAATATATCTGCCCCCACAAGATTTCATCAAAGAATGAGGCATTTTGGGGGACATAATACATCCAAACCAGCACAGCTTCTCTAAGAAGTTTCCAGTGATGCTCATGCTGCTGGTCCAGAGATCATTTTGAGAATCACTGCCCAAAGCCTAAAGGACTATGAGGGAGATAGCAAGAATTGAATCTAGAGAGGCAGGCAGGGCCCTGTAGACCAAGTGAAGAAATGTAACTAAATCCTATGGGGAACTGGGAAACCACTGTAACTGGCATGACCTACTGGATGTTTTAGAACCATCAGTTGGCAATGATGAGAATGGATTAAGAGGGGGTAGGGGCATGGCTATCCTTGAGGCAGGGAGAAGAGGTGGAGACCCTTATTATAGTTGCCTTCATGAGACTCATGAGGGCGGCTGGATTAGAGAGGTGCAGTGAGCATGAAGTGTTTCCTAATGCCTTTAGAATTGTACATATTTGAGAGGTATCTAGGAGGTGTTATTGATATTGACAATTTGTTGGTTGTGGGTGGAGAATTTAAGGAAGCTGTTTAGGTTTGGAGAACCTAGAAGACAGGGTTGTATTCATAGATATGGGGGCCACAGAGGAGGAAATAATATGGATATACAAATAGGAAATTCACATAAAGCTGTGATTTTCATTTGATATTACAGTAGGAATCTTAGAATGTTCCTCAGAGTGGAGAGACAGAAGTCATATATCTCGTGGTCAGTACTTTCAGGTTCTGACTTGAGTCCATGCAGATTTATTTGCTTATTGTTACTTTCTCTCTTTCTTAAGAAAGGTCTGAGGAATGCATCTCAGCAATTCAATACTGCAGTGATGAGACAGCTGGGTTTCATGATTTTAAAAGTTCAAAAACTTCTGTACTGCTTTCTGCTGTAAAGTGGAACATTATTTCCTTGTGCTTTCAAACCTTCTCAAGAATTGCATAACTGATGATTTACAGTAAACTGGGGAAATAATTCCCTCCTTTACACACAAAGGACTCTTGAAAATCACTAAGAGAAGAAGTCAACATCCCAGAAGAAAAAGACTAAACACAAGAATAACCTGTTCCTAGAAAAATAAATACAAATTTCCTTAAATATCTGAAAGTGTGCTTAAACCACTTGTTATAAGGGAATGAGAATTAAAACACACCAAGATGTCACATTTTTCTTGCAATTTGCAAATCTTAAAGTTTGATGACAAATGCTGTTAGTGAGACTTTGGGAAATTCTTACACATTGCAAAATGTATGAGTAGAAAATGTTACAATTCCTAGGGCAAAGAGGAAATATCTGTCAAACTTACAAATACATTTACCCTTTGACCCAGCAAGCCTATTTCTGGCAATGTATCCCACACATATACCTGCATATGTATAAAATAAGGTATGCACGAGACTACTTATTGCTATTTGTAATAGCAAATAATTGGACTGGTTAACAAGGTAGGGCATGCTAGTGGCTGTAAAAAAGACAGGTCTTTTCATAATGATATGGAAATGTCTCAAAAATATGTTTTTAAATGAACAAAGGAAGATGCAGAACTGTGTGTAGTCTACTACCTTTTGTGAAGGGAAAAAATAAGAATATGTGTTTATATTTGCTTGTATTTGTACAAAAATATTGGGAGAATACATAAGAAACTAATTGAATTGGTTTCCTTTAAAGAAGTGGGATGGGAACAAAATTTTTCTTTTTATATCGTATTTTTTTATCATTTTGATTTTTGAAACATGTGAATGAAAAAGAAAGGTCTATAAAAACAATGGCTCATATTTCAGAAGAGAAGGCATAATACAAAGACACACACACATATACAGTGTATGGAGGTTCTGTGACTGATATTGCTTCACATGTCTTCATTCAGTGAACATTTTAACATAGTGCACATTTGTCTTAAAGAATAAGGGACCCATGTATCAGTATTTGGTGATGATTCACAGATGTGTTCCATGTCCATTGAAATTAAATCTTTCTCTGAAATAGTGTGGGTGTGGGATCGTGGAGAATGAGGGGTAAGGAAAGAAACACTTCTTGACTTTGTACCATTCATTAATTCTAGTGAGGAAATTATTTTTAGGAAGGAAGGAAGGGAAGAAAGGAAGGAAAAAGAGGAAGGATGGAGGGGGAGAAAGAAGACAAAGTAAAAGTAAACCAATAAAAATAATTTTCAATGGTAATAATTGATAACATGAAAACAAGTCAGACATAAAAAATTATAGGGGAGATATTCCTAAAGTCAGATGTCAGAGAAGGCCTCTCTCAAGAGGTGACACTAAAGCTGAAGGCTAAAGAAGCTAGGTTTGTAAAGAGTTGGAAGAAGAGAAAGCCAGGCAAACGAAAGAGTTTAGTCTGAGACAGAAATTGTAACATCAGTATGGCGGAAAGCACAATTTCAGGGAAGAGAGTGGTGCAAGATGATGTTGGAGAGGGAAGCAGAGATCACACAGAGCATTGCAGGCCTTGGTGAGGAGACTGGATGGCACAGAAGAGTTTTAGGCTGTGAGAAGGTGTGATCTGAGCACTTTTGCTACTGAGTAGAAAATGGACTGGAGAGGGAAAATAGAGGAGCCCACCTGAAAAACTGTTTCAGGTAATTAATAGGCTCAACCAGGCAATCAGCAATGGAAACAGTATGAGAGTAAATTTGAGACATGACTTGGAGATGGAGTCAAGTAGAGTTGCTGATGGTTAAGGACAGAAGAAATAAAAGATGACTGTGAGGTCTGACTTTTAGTTTTGGAGTGATCAGCCGAGATAGTATGTAGTCCTGCTGGAATGCATGAGAAAGATGAGAGAGGAAAGAGGATCCAAGTCTGGGCTCTAAGGAACCATTACACTTCTATGCTGGATGAGGTAGAGGACCCAGAAAAGAAGGCAGAAAAGGAGCTACCTGTAAAGTAAGAGGAGAATGGCATTAGGAAAGCCAAGACAGGAGTGTTTCAAGGAAGAAAGGACAATAGAGCATGTCAAATGCTGCTAAGAAGTGAGAAGAGAGTAGAGAAGGGATGTCATTGGATTTGGCAACTTGGAGATCTTTGGTGACAGTGACAAGAGCCATTTCTATGCTGTAAAGAGAAGCCAGACTATAGTGGGGTGAGAAGTGAATGGGATATAAGTGGAGACAATATGTATCTCAAGAAATTTAATTATGATGGGTGTATTAGTATCTATTGCTGCATAACAAATTATCCCATAGCAGCTTAAAACACATATTATCTTAGAATTGTAGGTATAAACTTGGAAGCATCTTAGTGAGGTGGTTCTGGCTCAGGGTCTTTCATGAAGTGGCAGTGACTACGTCCGCTGGGGATGCAGTCGTCTGAAGGTGCTTCCAATATGATTCAGTCCCATGGCTGTTGGTGGTAGGTGTCAGTTCCTTGCCATGTGGACACATGTGGACTGAGCTCCTTGCCGTGGCATGCCAGCTGGCTTCCTCCAGTGAGTGAGCTGAGAGAGCAAGGAGGAAGCCACAATGCCTTTTATGTCTAGTCTCAGAAGTTACACACTGATATTTCTGCCTTATTCTCTTCACTAGATGTCAGTCACTAAGTCCAGCCCTTCCTAAAGGAGAGGTGAATTCAGCTCATCTTTTGATGAGAAATGGCTGACTCCCAGACTTGAGCAAAGACTGAGATATGTTGCTGTGTCAGAGATCAAAAGGAGGATGTTGGAACAGTGGCCTGTAACACAAAAACACAGGAGTCAGCTTGAAGGGCTTATCCTGGCCAAATGTGAAGGAAGCTGAATGTCCCAAATTACCATTATGATAACTGATTATAACACAATGGGTTATAAAAATCCACTATCAATAGTTGATACTTAAGGGAAGAGAGAGGGAGAGAGAGAGGAAAGGAGGTAGGGAGGAAGGGTGAGCAAGCCACCGAGTTCAAGGGGGAGAGCAAATTCAGAGGAAGTTTTTTGTTATTGTTCTAACAGAGCATAGCCTGCCAATATATGTACAAGAAATAATGGAAGAAAAATCACCATTTTGTAACCTCAATATAATAACTGGCCCAGGCAAGTATAATTAATGGATATTAAATCCATTAATATGGAAGGTTAATATGGAAGGAAGGTTTCTAGGGAACAGGATATTCACAGAGGCAAAAAAAATTATCTTTACCCTATAGATCTGGCAGTCAACACCTTAATCAATTGCTCAGATTTAGCACTACTAATAGAGGAACAAACTTACTTTACATTCTATTGCAATGTAATATGAAGTACACATCACTTATTACACATTCTTGCCAAAATTATTTACCCTGAATCCAATCATGCCTCTAGCAACTTCCAATTTACAGGATATATGAGTGATACTGGATTAAGTAAAGGACCGCAGGAAGAAACAATCAACAATCAAATAAATCCAGAATGTAGGACATTCCACAAGACATCCTGCCTGCATTCAAAGAGAGCAATTCAATGAAAAAAAAACAAAAAACAAAACAAAAAATAGGGCAAATGTTTTAGATTAAAGGAGACTAAAGAGACAAAACAAGCAAATTCAAATTGTGAACCCTGACTGGATCCTTGATGTATGGGGGAGTGGTAGGGAAAGCAGTTATTGAAAGACATCAGAAAACAACTGAGGAATTTGAATTTGAATAATTTTCTTATTTATCACGATATCATTGTGGTTGTATATCATCTCCTGTTCTTAGGAGATGCAGAAGTGAAGTTTCATGAGCTCTTCAACTTGTTTTCAAATGATTCAGAAAAATAAAAGCATCTATACATACTTAGATAAAGCAAATGTGGCAAAATGGTAACTGGTGATTGGGGAACAAAGATGACAAGTATACATGTAGTCATTCTTTCAACTTTTCTGAAGGCTTAACATTTTTCAAAATAAAAACCTGGGAAAAACAGTACTCTTCAAATTGTTCTCTAATCACATTTCTCTGTTCAGTTCCTTCTAATCACGCCAGTAAGCTTTTTTTTGGCTCATTTGTTGTATCTCCC